>JAQQZS010000036.1:34058623-34077633 GCA_030068045.1 Platyallabes tihoni
TTAGGGCTCTAGGACAGCACAGGTTCTCTAAGATAGTGGTACATGCTGGAGCTAACGATATACGCCTTCGTCAATCAGAGGTTAGTAAGAGTAACTTTACAGAGGTGTTTAAACTATGTCCGATGACGTCATATGCTCTGGTCCCATCCCAATGCGATGTGGCGACATAGCTTACAGCAGGTTATGGTCGCTGAACCACTGGATGTACATGTGGTGCTCAGCATTCCCAATCCGTTTTTTTTTGTGTGTGTGCGTGTGTGTGCGTGTGTGTGTGTGTGAAAGTCGTTCTACAAGCCCAGCCCCCAATAATCCACCCCCCCTCTGTTATTCCTGCTGTTATACCCCTATCTCACCTATGTGGTTTGACTATGTGAGGACCGATGCACGGAAAGATGGAAACCTAATCACAGCGCCAAAACTCACAGTAAATCATGATAAAGTGTTCTTACGGCCACCGCATGAAACCTCATAGGTGAGATAGGGGTATTAGTAGGTGAGATAGGGGTATTAGTAGGTGTGATAGGGGTATTAGTAGTTAACAGATTATGGGCCAAACTTCGCTGAGTGATGATGGTAGAATAATTATAAAAGTCTTGACTAAAACAACATGCATGAGGAATCACAAAGTGGTTTTCATTTTCTGCAATGGAAAAGTACTCGAACTAGTTACTTTTATTAGAAAGTACCGCAGTAATGTAACTGATTACTTTTTAATGACAGTAATTTTGTAATGTTATTAGTTACTTTAAAAAATAAAGTCCCCCCCAACACTGTCCACTAAACACTTTAGTCTCAGAAAAAGAAAACAGTTATCAATAAGCCATCAAGTGTGTGACTGTTTCTTGTTACAGGAACATCTACAGTAGCATATTATTATTATTATTATTATACATAACAGGTCCATGCCTATAAATAACATATGGGTGCGGCAGTCAGGTATCCACATACTTTTGGTCCGTACAGTGTATATGACTGAAGAAAAAAAAACATCAACAGCCTCAACAGTGTGGCACCATGGCTAAGCACTGTCGCCTTGTACCTCTAATGGAGTCCCTCTAGCCATCACAATTTGGCCCTTGTCCAAGTCACTTAAATCCTTATGCTTGCCCATTTTTTTTTTGCTTCCAACATATCAGCTTAAGGGAAAAAGGTTCACTTGCTGCCTAATACAGTATATCTCACCCACTTCCAACCACCAATGTAATGCTCCAAAATCTAGTGGAAAGCCTTCACACAAGAGTGAAAAAGCAAACTGGGACTACATCTGGAATGGGATGAGACAGTGGCCTAGCTGCCTCACAACTCCAGGGTCCCTTTGTGGAATGGTCTGATCTTGGGTTATTATCTGTCTGCTATCTGTTGCTCTATGTTCTTTCTGTGTCTGTGTAGATTTCCTAAAGGTTCTCTGGTTTCCTCCCAACTCACAAAACACGACAACAGATTGTTGTTTTTCTTATATAAACTGCCCTTATGATGAGTTTGTGAGTGTGTGTGCAATAATCCAGCAGTCCAGCAAAGGTGGATTTATTCCTACCAAGGGGGGAAAAATTACAGTATGTTGACCATATATTATATTTTTCTTTTATTAAAATCTCATTTCAAACTAATATTATGAAATAATTCTAGATTTTTTAAAACCTATTTACATATTAATATATTCATAACCTCTACCTTAACTAAACACTATATATATGTTAGTAAAATTACAAAACATTCAAATGAAAAGCAAAATCAGTAATATTTCATAAAGGTGTTTTTATTGAACAATCCATAAGCAATAAAATAGAAATCATGAATCTCTAACCAGCCTGAAAGGAAAGACCTGTCATTGTCCTTTTAAACAGGGCAAGAGAATAGAATCACCTAAATTTGTAAAGAAAATAAAAGATAATCTGCAAAATTACATAAAAGAAAAAAATCATACATTAGCTAAAGATATAGGAAATCAAGTTAAGTAAAATGAAGAAAAAAAAGAAGAGGCATAATATTTTCCCTTTTTTATGCTGCACGCCAGGTGCATTATATAAAGCTTCTTAAAAGATTTGTAATTGTGCAGAATAGCAACACTGAATTACTGTAAACTGAGTACAAAAGATTAGTAAATGATCACAAGCCTCTCTCCATGAACAGAATTAGTGAAATATTTTTCTTTTTTTTCGATGCATAAAAATAACTATATGTCTGTATTCAGATGCAAGTTGACCTCAGAGTTCGTCATCATCATAAAATCTGTTCCGTTTAATTTGTTCCTCTACAGACAGTGATTGCGAATCCTCTTGCCACAGGCAGCTGGGAGCTTTGGGGTTGGAGGAATCAATGCTCGCCTTCTCCTGTGTATTCATGCCTGACCCTTCTTTGGTATCTATTCCGAAATCCATAAGGTCATCCAGGAGATTCGCTGATGATTTGGTGCTGCTTTCTTTAGTGTTCAAGTTGTCCTTGGCGAAAAAGCTTGTGGACTCGCCAAAGTCTGCAAATATGTCGTCTAGAAATTGTGAGGCACTGAAATTTGGTTGCTGATCTGAATGGACCTTGGGGTTTGCATCAAATACATCCTGTGTGTTGGCACTTGGAGGTGGATGATCGTCATCCTGTAGTAAGAGTAGAAGGTTAGCACGCATTGTTTCTTTGGTGTGGGTTTCTTCTTTGGTGTGGGTTTCATCTTTGGTGTGGGTTTCATCATTTGAGTTGGTTTCCCCTTTAGTGTTTGTTTCTTTTTTTGGGTTGGCTTCCGCTTTAGTGTTTGTTTCTTCTTTGGTGTTGATTTCCTCTTTATGATCGGTTTCCTCTTTGGTGTTCACTTCCTTTTTGGTGTTAGTTTCCTGAGTAGAAGGTGCATAGATGTCAAATATATGCGAGTCTGCTTTAACATCATCCAACCTCCCCCAAGGATCACCAGGGTCTAACAAGAGGCGGTTGTTGTTATTGTTGTTGTTGTTGCTGTTGTTGTTATTTGCATTCCCATTTGCTGGCTGTTCGGCAGTAGCCACACTGTCTATCACCGTCACCTTTACACCATCCATTTCTCCACTTTCGTCATTTCCCTTCTTGTTCTCACATTCCTTTTCCATCACCTTTTCCACATTCTTACTCTCTTCCTCATAATCCCTGTCTCCGTTCATCTCTGAAACCTCTTTCTTATCTCTTATTTCTGATTTACCTTCTGCTTCCTCTTCATTTTGTTGTATGCCATCTGTGACTTTAGGTGAAACATAACTTTGCACTTGAGGAGTTTCTTCTGGTTGCTCCGATACCTTCTCTTTTGCTAACTCACCCCCATTTTCTCTTTGGTTTTTATTAGGGATGTCATTTTTGGTTGGTGAGGTCCTCTCTCTTAAAACTGACTCTTTGTTTTCAGTTGTTTCTTGTGACTCCTCTTTAGGGGGCCAGGTAGGCTTAACTACTTTAAGTTCTTCTTCCAGAGTAAAACTCTTCTTTGGTGTTTCAGTTTGAGGTGGCCAAACAATTGCAATTTTACTTGTCTGCTTTTTGGCATTATCATCCAATTTATTTGTTCCTTTAATCTCAACTGGGAATGTGTCTTCTTCTTTTGAGACATGCGGTGCTTTGGTATCAGATTTCACTGGAGGAACTTGATTAATATTAACTTTTTCTGATGTGTTCTTCTGATTTTTTGCACTCCAAAGTTCTTTATGAGGCTTTTCTCCGAATCCCTCATCATAGTTTCCTTTGGACTTGAACAACTGTTTGTAGTGGGGTTTGCAGTACATTCGTCCATGGAGAGGGGCGTAGTTTCCTAGGCTGGTGAGATATAATAATAAAGTTAGGTCATGTAACATAATGCTGTTACATATGAGCAATATGTCTTTTGCAGAAATAATCATTAAAAATTCTGACAAGAATAATCTTCAGAGCAATGTAGTTAGCCTTAATAGCATTATGATCTACAATAACTAAAGTAAAAAACAAAACCTATACAGAATATTTTCATATTTTCATGCTTTATAATTTACTTAATGTGTAACAATAGTATAAGAAAAGAAAGAACTACAGTGAAATTCTTTTCTTTGCTTCTCCCGTACAGTATAGGTTTACACTTTATACGATGTATATTAGTAAATTATGTTACTTTACCTGAGCTGGCTGTTACAGTGTGCACACCTAAAGCAGGTTTTATGAAAGTTTTGTTTGTCTGCTATGAGACACTCCATGGGGTACACCCTCTTCCGACATACCCGACAAAGTTCGTTGTCTGGAACCCTTATTTTCTGCAAGACAGAAGGTGTCAATAGATGAAAATCAAATACTATTTTAAATACAAGCATATGTTGCTGGCAGTTATCGTGTTAATATGATCGCAGAGCAACAACACCAACAAGCAACATGTGCAAAGTAAATAATTATTGGAGTAGTAAAATGCATTCAAACAAACTTCCAAAAGAACTGTAGTTATTTGAATCAACATAAACTCCAGTGGGAAAATCACTTTAAAGTAATTTAAAATTCCTATCCATCACTATACCAAGACTGTTCAAACACACTGATGTTCTTTTAGTAAACACTCCTTACACTCATTAATGTTTCCATGCCTCATCACACAATTTTACCGGTGATGACAGTGTGCTGCTGATGTGATACACTCTGAGAGGTATGCTGCTCTGAGACGCTGAATCCCAGGTTCTTGAAAACATTTTCCCGTTCTGCCCAGGACTGCTGGAAATTCTTCAGAAGTTGTTCTGCTGAAGCCTCAGGTGGGACGTCCAGGACATGAACTGTCCCTCGTACCACATCTGCATATGTTGGTGGATCGCAACGTGTGGTCACACTATGCGAATGAGAGGTACTCTGGCTCCTTGACCCCATGACTGTATTACCAAACTCATCAACATTTGAGTAATGCTCTGTAACAGACTTTGTCTCAGAGAATCCTGTGGGTTCTGCCAATTCTTCCTGCAAATCAAGGTTCTTTCTGTCCTCTTTGAGATATTGGTGGGCATGCTCTCCCATTTCAAACACATTCTTCAGGGCCTTGATATCGAAGGATGGCTTCTCTTCCACCTGGGAAGGTTTGTTCTCTGGTTCATTATCTGCATCCTCAGTATCACTACCAAGTCTCTCAGGGATAACAATTGGATCCTTCCTTGTATACACTTTGGGTTGTGGGGTTTCAAATTTATTGACAAGTCTGGACAGGTCAACCCTGGGCATGTCCTCTTTCATTCTGTCATGTAAGTCAATAGGGATATCTAACTCATCATCTTCTGCCCCGAGGCGTTCTGGAATATCAATGGGATCTTTCCGCATATAGTTGCGGTTCATCTCTGCCCTTTGGGCCTCCTCAAAAAACTCCTTCTTGTCTTTTACACTCATCATTGAGTCCTCCATGGATGACTGCAGCACAGATGACTCCGTTGAGTGAGTCTCAAAATTAATTTCCTGATGGCTGGACAAGTGAGATTCTCCCATTTCACTTTGCAAAATGACTTGCTCTGGCAAATCCATTGGAAGTGGGGATGCACTATGAAAGAGCTTGGTGGTTGTGGCTTTTAGTTTGGCTAGATTTTCTGAATGACTCATAGTTGGAGAGGGTGTAGCTCGGGTAATGTTTGAAGACGTTTCAGACCAACGAGATGGTGGTGTTGGTGTAGCACCTGATCTGTATGGTGGAGGTGAGGGGGTAACCCGCAGAGGAGAATCTGTCCTTTTGGCAGTCTCAATGCAAATATAGGTGGGAGATGGTGTTCTCATTCTAAGCTCTGGAGGCATTGTTTTGTAATCACTGTTTTTAATGTCTTGAAGAGTCTTATCCATCATTTTCTTCTGAGATTCCACTTTAGAAGAACCAATGCTTATTTTTGATATTTTTTTTGTTGTGCCACCAACAATTTTCTTCTCCTCTACTGGTTCAGAATAATTTTTAGTTGCAGCCAAATTTACCTCTAAAAATGTAAGTTTAATTTGAGCAAGGCTCCTTACATACATGATGATCTCCTGAAGTTTTTGCTTGTTATACTGTGCACGGCTTAGTTCCAGCTTTTCGGCCGTTCCTAGCAACCATTCTGGGATCATATCTAACATTATCTTGACTGACTTGACATCCATTTTCCCCCCTGATTCCTGCATCACCTTAATATGACTCAGCAATTTTTGCATCTCCTCATATTTCTGGAGATCTGATGTCTCAACTGCAGTTTCCTTAATCTGCATCTGGCTTGACTCATTTTGTTGGCGCTGTTTAATGGCATCAACTTCACCGGCTGGTATTTCAGAACCCCTAATTTGCTTCTTGATCTGAAATTTTCCCTTGTGTTGAGTACTTTGCTGCTGAACTGAGCTCTGACTGACCACCCTTTCTTCATGTACCAAAACACGTTCCTCCTTAACAGCCTGCTGAGATTGAACAACAGTGGTTTGTCCTGTCCCTAGCTCGTGGACCTCCAACATGGCTGGTAGAATATGATGCATCTCCACTGATGGTTTTGGTGCTACAACAGGCAGCTGCTTTTTTGGCTTTTGTTTGGCTTTTTTCAGATCGATCTCCTGCTTGGTGTCATTGGTGCTTTGCTGTACTTGCTCTTGCTTTTCCATTTTAGAGGAGACCTGCTCTACACATACTTGAGATATAGCTGTTTGTCCTTTTTGGGTTGATTCCTTCCTTTCTTCCAGTTTCTCCTGATTAGGTATCTTAATTGTTTTAACTTTGAAGCTTGGAGTCACTTTTGGGATCTTTGTAGGTTGTTGGGGAGGCTTCTTTATTTCTTCAGTTACAGTTTCTTCAACTTTTATACAGTCAATAGGTTGGCACTGAACATTTGCTGATATGTGTTGCATAGATTGAACTTGAGTAGAGGTTTGCTTGGATGTAGTTGTATAAGAACTTGCCTTTGCATGCTCAGTGTGCTCAGTTGCTGGTAAAGGAGGGATTGTAGATGTTGTCTGAACTTTGATTTCAGATGTAGCTTGGGTGACTTGCTTTTTGTCAGTACTAACAGTAGTTTTCTTACCCATTTTGGGAAAGGAAGGTTTGCTTAACTGAAAGGTTGTAGGGACCTTTTGTGGTGGTTGGGGGTGACCTGTTTTTGGGGTGAGTAGATCCTGTTTTCCTGTGACTGGCACTTTGGGCACCATGATTGGCTCTTGTTCACTAGGACATACCTGCTCTTTTTCAACTGAAATGTGTGACTGTGTGAGTTTCTCTGTGGTCAATCCTGCTTCAGTATTTACCCCTTCAAAGTTTTGAATCAGAATGTTTTCTGGAGGAGATGTTGGAGTAGACACTGTCTTACTCATTTCTGCTTCCTCTCTTTGTTTGCGGTATCTTTCTTCTGCTAGCATGAGCGGTGTTTTGAATTTCCTTGCATAAGATCTGGGCTTTGGATCAATAGCAGGCTCTGGAGGTGGTGGAAGTTTAATAGGAGGAATAAATACTTTTTTAGGTCTAGGGGGTTCCTCAGGCTCTGATGTGTATACTGGGATTTTTGTGGGTATTCCGAGGGTGACTGGTGGAAGTGGCATCTCAGGGGACTTTGCATTTCCATCATGTTTCTCCTTTGCTTTGGCCTCTATGACTGTAGTCAATTGTTTAGTTTCTTTTTCCTTCTGTTCAACCACAGTCTGTTGTGGAGGTGGTGGGGGAGGTGGTGGAGCAGGAACAGTTTGTTTTTTCTGCCACTTAGCCTTAGTTGGATCTGGCTGCTTGGGAGGCTCAGGTTTGGGCACTTTGAATAGCGGTCGCCTCTTGGGCTTTACAGGATTTGGCTGGTTCACTGAGTTGAGTTCTTGTTGTGATGGGGGAGGTGGGAGGAGGTCTTGTGGAGGTGGGGGAAAGAACTCAGCCTCTGCTTCAATGGCAGGTGGAGGGGGTGGTGGTGGAAGGGAAGGGTCGCTATCCTGCCTCATAGCCAGATGAGAATGAGGAGAGATGTAATGCTTTGTAACTGGAGATGGAGGAGGAGGAAGTGAGAACTCAGACTCAGAAGGTGGTGGAGGAGAAGATGGAGGAGGGGGGAAGTGAATTTCTGGCTGGGATTTCTTTTTGATAATTCCCTTTGGAATCAAGTTGCGGTTCAGACTCCTGATGTTCTGCTCAGTCTTTAGACTCTTCACATTTTGTTCAGATTTTGAAGTCTTGGCGTTCTTTTGTGTAATGTTGGTGTGCTCTGTTGTAACTGTGGTCTGAATCTTTGTAACTGTTTTCATTTCTTGTGTTTCTTTTGTGGTTTCAGTTGTTTGTTTTGTATTTTTTGTGTCACACTCAGCAGAACACATAACAGCACTTTCAGCTTTTCTCTCGCCTGTCTGTTTTCCCACTTGTTTCTTTATGAGTACAGGACCAGGGTTTTGTTTTTGTTTTACTTGCTGCTCTTTTACAATTGTCTTCTGTGACAACTGGCATGATTTGGCTTGTCCAACTGATGCCATATGACTTGTTTCAGAAATTTGCTCTTGAGTGAAGATCTGACTTTGATCAGATTTGACCTCTGTCTGCTTTTGTGTGGTCACACCTGTTTCAATTTTCTTGGGCATGTTTTTGGAAGGGTGTGGATTTGAAGGCTCGACTTTGGGTGCAGCAAGGCATTCGCAAACCTCTTCCTGAGAAATATTTCTGGAAGCTTTAACTTTACTGGAAGGATTTATTTTTGACTTATGACTTGACAGTTCTTTCTTCTTCATAAGACATTTGATGGTTCCATGAACATCTCCCTTGATCACCTCCTCCTTCTCTATCTGGGTTTGTTCAGGCTCATAAAGAGATTTTATTGACATTTTAACATCGCCTTCGGTGCTCGCTCTTCTTTGCATATGAGGCGACGAGACTGGTTCCATTAGGATCTGTATGGTACCCTTTACATCACCCTGTTCACTCACTTGATGCTGTATGAGTTTCTTCTCAGTCGATGCTTCCTGTAAATTCATCAAAGCTGCCTGGATGTCACCTCTTACAATTTCCTCTTTCTCTAAATCTTTCACTGCCTGCTTTGCCTCCTCAAGGGATTTTAAAGTTCCCCTAATATCACCAGCCACTACATCCTCAATAGATACATCAGTCTTAGCAGTGGTTGATCGTTCAAGACTTTCAAGGGCACCCCTGATGTCCCCACAGACAATCTCAGGTTTCTCCAGTTCTTTGAGTTGGTTCTGGGCTTCTTCCAAAGATCTCAGTGTGGTGTTGATGTTGCCTTTGACCACCTCCTCTTTTTCAACAACTTTTCGCTGATTCACTGCTTGCGTGAGTGAGTCAAGTGCTGCTCTCAAGTCTCCCTTTACGATCTCCTCCTTGTCGACATTGTGCAAAGACAGGACTGGTTCCATCATAAAAACTTGCACTGTGTTATTAACATCCCCAGGAACAATATCATCTTCAGCCACAGTTCGTCCAATTGCATGGCGATTGTTTCTCAGGATCAATTTCGTATGCTCTACATCACCGCCAATGATCTTTTCTTTAGTTGTTTCATTATGTCTTTCATCTGAGCCTAACTGAAGTTGTCTAAGGTAGTCCAGTGCTCCAGACTCGATACAAGTTGAATAGAAACTCACATTACCTCTCTCTGAATCACTTATTTGAATTTTAGAGGACTGCTCGTTATCATCACTGTTGTACAACAGCCTGTGCAGAGTCCCACGGACATTTCCTTTTACAATGTCCTCTTTTACAAGTTCACTTTCATCTTGCTTATTCAACAATGAATATATAGTCATCCTCACATCTCCTTTCTCATCCTCCTGAATTAAAATACCGTGTTTAGCTGCTCCATCCTTCTTCAATAGGTTGTTGATTGCTTCTTGTATGTCTCCTCGAACAATCTCTTCCTTCTCAACATTAATATCCTTATCTTGACTAAAGAGCTGTTTAACCGTTGTGTTAATATTTCCCCTCTCCTCTACCTCAATAGTAATGCCTCTCTCTGTTGTATCACATCTATTGAGGAGGTTCAACATGATGTTATTTAGGTCTCCTCGAATAACCTCCTCTCTTTGAATCTCTGGAGTCTCCTGATTCAGTAGTTTGTACTTGGCCATCCTGACATCACCAATCTCATCCGCTTCTAAAATTATCCCATGGGAGTCGACCATTTTCTGACTGTAAAGTTCCTCTAACGTCTCCTTGACACTTTTGCCGATGATTTCTGTCCTCTCCACATTGGTCTCATTAAATTCAGTCAGCGGTGTACTTTCAAAAAGCCATGTCGTCGTTTTGACGTCAGCTTTTGGAATTTCCTCACGAGAAATCACCGTTTCCGTTCCATCGCTATCCTTGATACGATCCAGAGGTTCTTTTTCAAAAAGCCACACTGACTGTTTAACATCTCCCTTTAACACTTCCTCACGTGTTACCTTTTCCATATCGGTGTATTCGGAACCCTCGCCACGGATCTTGTCAATTGTGCGTGTTTCAAACATCCACGTGGCGCTTCTCACATCACCTTTTTGTATTTCACTCACACTAACGGTTCTCACATATTTCTCGGACATGTCATCATTTTCAAAGCGCTGCATATTTGTTTTGACATCTCCACCCTGAATATCTGCAACTGTCTTTAGAGTAACCTTCATATCCTTAGTAATTTCATCAAGGGGCTGTGTTTCAAACTTCCACCTTGCTGTACTAACATCACCCTTCTGTATATCTTCCTCGGTTACAGCTTTGATGACGTAAACCTCATCTGTGTCTCTTATTGAGTCTAATGGCTTTGTCTCAAACAACCATCTTGCCCCGATGACATCACCTTTCAGAATTTCCTCTTTGGTGACTGTAGTAACTTCATGAAAGTGTCCCTCTTTGTCTCGAATAGCGTACAGCGGTTGGGTCTCAAACATCATGGTGTAGTTTTTCACATCTCCTCTTTCGATTTCCTCTCGCGTAATTGTCTGAAGTTTGTTGATCTCTGTCTCGGACGAATACTCTTTAATCTTATCCAGGGAATATGTTTCAAAGATAAAACGACCTTTGTTAACATTCCCTCCTTGAACATCTGTCACTGTACGCACGTCTTTGAATTCTTCAGTGTTCTCTTTGATGGCATCAATTGGTTGATTTTCAAACATCCATTTACAGTTGACAACATTTCCTTTCTGGATATCCTCGGTCTGATGAGACTTTAGTTTCTGCATGGTCTCCTCAGAAGTGGAGGTCATAATGTCAGGTGCCTGTGTCTCAAATATATACTTCATCCTTGATACGTCTCCAGACTCGATATCTATCTGTGTGACTCTCTTAAAGTTGCTTTGCTCCTCACCACCTTTGATATTCTCCAAGTTTTCCGTTTCAAAAAGGAAGCGAGCCAGACGTACATCCTTGCCTTGCACATCCTCTTCTTTGACTGTACAAGTTTTCAAAATAGTCTCGGATTCATCTTTGATACTGTCAAGGTTTTGGGTCTCAAAAAGCCAGGTACAGGTTTTAACATCACCTTTCTCGATCTCTGTGGTGTCCTCTGCTTTTACTTCGGTTTTTTCGTACAGCTCGTCCATTGGCTGAGTCTCAAAAAGCCATCTGCATGTCTTGACATCACCCTTTTGGATCTCAGTGGACTCGTTCTTTCTGTTGTCCTCTTCTTCCATGTCGGTGAAATATTTGATCCCATCAAGAGGCTGAGTTTCGAACAACCATTTGGCTGTTTTGACGTCCCCTGATTCAATTTCCTGCTTTGAAATTCCTTTAATAATCTGGAATTTGTTTATACTGTCATCAAACTGGTCGATTGGCCGAGTCTCAAACATCCACATGCAGCTTCGTACATCACCCTTGACAATTTCTTCACGCCGTACTGTTTTAACTTCATGGTAATGTCCTGAGCTGTCTTGTACTGCATACAAGGGCGTGGATTCAAATAGTACTTTGTTAGATTTCACTGATCCACTTGTGACACCTTCAACTGCGATCTTATGTGTATCCGTGCACTTGCTTAGATCAGCGGTCTCGAATATCTCCTTGCAGTTGAGGACATCACCCTTGTCTAACTCCTGAAGCTTAACAGTACGTACGATTTCTTTTTTGTCCTCCCTAATTTGCTCAAGAGGTTTACTCTCAAATAACCACTTCTGATGCTTCACATCACCTTTCTCTTCCTCCAACGCAACAACTTTTTGTAGTTTTCCAACTTCAGGCAACTCCTTCAGATTTTCCATTGGCACAGTCTCAAACAAATGCCTGGCTGTTGTTACATCACCCCCAAGGATCTCTTCTGGTTCAGACGGCCTGGCATTGGTATTATCTTTTAAAGTGTCCATGGGCTGTGTCTCAAAGACCATGCAATGTCTTCTAACATCTGCTCCTATAATGTCCTCCTTTTGAGTTTTGGTGTTTTCCAATTCTTCGTCTTTGATTTGATCCAAGGTCTTTGTCTCAAAAAGCCATCTACCTCGATTCACGCCACCTTGATAGTTTTCTTCCATGGACACTCCACAAATGATTTTAACTTTAGTTGGGTCTTTGCTAATCATATCCAGAGGCTGGGTTTCAAAAAGCCAACGAGATGTTTTTACGTCACCTTTTTCTGTTTCTTCACGACGCACAGTTGTAATCTCCAACATCTCACCGGAATCACCCCGAATGACACACAGGGGTTGCGTCTCAAACATTTTTGTTGTAGTTTTGACTTCGCCTTTAATCTCTTCCAGTTCTGACTTCAGCTGTAGAAAGTGCAACTCGTCAATTGTCTCAGTGTGGCCAAGGGAATCAAGATGCTGGGTTTCAAACAAGTATCTGGCAGTTTTTACATCTCCTCCTGCAATGTCTTTGGTATACACCGCCTGCTCCTCTTCATCGTCCTCTTGGTAAATTTTATTCATACCGTCCAGAGGCTGTGTCTCAAATAGCCAGGTTGCAGTTCTCACATCTCCTCTTGCTAGGTCTGTTAACTTTCTACTATGCTCCATTGAATCAGGAAGTTCTGTACCCAGAGCGTCAATAGGTTGTGTTTCAAACATCCAAGTCGTGTATTTAACGTCTTTCCCGGCAATAATTTCCTGCTGAGAAATGTTCCTGCTTTCGTCCTCATCTGGCGTGTCATCTTTGATGGCATCAAGCGGCTTGTTCTCAAACACCCAACGCATAGATTGCACCTCACCTTTCAGAATCTCATCCCATTCCAAATACTCTCTTTCTGGACTCATACATTTGCCAGGACTGCTGCCGTTGTTCTCGAACACGTAGCGTGCTTGCTGCACGTCGCCACTAACTTCCTCATCGCTGTCCATGTGAGAGTGCTCCATTTCAGTAATGAAGTCCCGCTCCAGGTTTTTGCGCACCTCTGGATGAATGTGCTTGTACAAGCGCTTCAGCTCATAGAGGTTCCTCTGCTTGGAATACTGTTCTTTGCTGATGGGATTTTTTTGAGGAACATGTTGATCAGGTGGCTGGGGAGCAGGAAACCCCTCGAAAGGGACCTGAAGGAGGTCGGTGGCTGGTGGTGGTGGAGGAAATTGCTCGGCGGATTCATAATGGGCAGATGAAGAGACAGCGCTAGAGGACGTCGTCTTCATAGTTTTGGAAACAGACTCGTAACTACTTCCTGTTGCATCTTTAGATGGAAAATTTACTGGTGCCCATTGAAACTGGTTGTAATCGAGATCAATCTTTAACATTGAAGGGGGAAAAGATAGGAAGAGAATAGGAAGGAAAATATATGGTCAATGAACAAATATTCTAGCTTTAAATGCAAACATTTTATATTGTAGTTAAATGTAAATAGGGATACAAATTTCAAAAGGGATCAAAGAATTAGATTAGAAGCTCAGCTGGTGACACCACTACCTAATAAGTTGAATGCATGACCAGGACTTACTGATGTGTGAGAACAAGATCCTAACATATGTCCGGTCATGGGAACTAGTGAAGTCACGCCCACAGCTTAATAATGCAAATGAAACAAGCTAAGTATACTAGGTTGTGATCATTGTGTTGCAAATTGGTGTGCTTGTGTATATATTCCATTATAATAATACATTACATTACATTTTAGATCAAGGAGATAATTAAAATTAATTGGGCGAAGAAATCATGAATCAATTATTATTATTCATTATATATACAGAATTTGATTATAAAATAAATGTAAAATAATTAATGGTTGTAAATTGTTGTCAATGAATAATT
Source organism: Platyallabes tihoni (assembly GCA_030068045.1). NCBI lineage: Eukaryota > Metazoa > Chordata > Actinopteri > Siluriformes > Clariidae > Platyallabes > Platyallabes tihoni. Next base: position 34,072,686 of record JAQQZS010000036.1, read on the forward strand.
AGATTCCGAAACAAATTCTGTCACATTTCGTACATTAGCACATTGAATGGCTTCGACAAATATTGCATTGTTGCCTCAGGAATTTACACCTTAAGCCTATACAGGGTTTTATGAATACCTCACAACATACATTACAGAGGGGGGGAAATGTAGGGGGCACTACAGTACCTACATCACATGTTTACATGCACAATTTATTATAAAGTATATTTTAGTATAGAGATTTTATCGAAGTATGTAATATCCAAAATAATCAAAATTACCATAGATACAATAGATTAGTTATTAATGGGAAGAGATTTACTTTATTGTTTTCTAAACGTTCCATTTCCCCCGAGTTAAAAAGTCATGGTCACATATTATTTGTATTAAGAAGGAATTCGTATAGAGATTCATTCATTCATTCATTCATTCATTCACTTCGCAGAAAGCCTAGAGCCTATCCCTGGAGACTTCAGGCATAAGGCGCGGTACACCCTGGACAGGGTGCCAGTCCATCACAGGGTGCACAGACCCTCATTCACATACCACAGGCAATTTGGGAACACCAATTAGCCCAATCTGCATGCTTTTGGACTGTGGGAGGAGACTGGAGTACCCAGAGGAAACCCTCCAAGCATGGGGGAGAATATGCAACTCTACATACACACACATCCCTGGAAGTGTGGCGCTAACCAGTGTGCCACCATCCCACCTCAAAAAACCTTAAAATCTTAAAAAATCTGTAGGATTTCAAATGTCTTAGCTTATCACAAAGTATAGTATGGCTTGTTTCCAGAGATGTTCTGACTCTCAGCTCTCAAATAAAAAAAATAATAATCTTATAACACATCTGATTGGTTGGTTGGTGAAGAAAGATAGTTCGGTATTTTGATCATGAACCTTCTTTACCTTGATCTGCTTGCTTGGAGTGGCTTCTTCAATGTTTTTCTCATGCTGTTGTTTTAGCGCGTGGGTTGAGATTTGGGGTAGCTCCTGATCTCCGATCACCACCACTGAAGCACACAGGAAGAAGAATAAGACCAAAGAAATCATACTTAACCCTTCTTCCCAAACATTTGGTGCATTGATTCATTCATTCATGTTGCAAAGCCCCATAAGCTTATATTACTATTTCAGGTCAGTCTGCATCATCAGCGTACCTTTTTCATCGAAATGGTTCCCGAAGCTGGACGCTACACTCTGCTGCGTTTTCTGATCCTGTGACATCTGCAGCAACAAACACGCATAGCGTAAAAATTCACAAATAATTCTCTCAAAGCAGGATACACATGGCGTTTTTGCACAGTTGTGTACAAGCGCCGTACCTTGACATCGTGACTCTCTCTCACGCTACTCTTCACACTCATTTCAGATGAGCTCGTCACCTCCTGCTGATAGACACAACAATCTTTGTAACGGAAAAACATACTCTACCTACAATAACACACACACACGTCTGATCTGTTATACAAGGCTCTAACTGTCCCACCCGCCATGTTCCACGTTGGTTGTTTCACGTTTCACGTTCAATTTTATAACTATCCTGATTTTTTTTTTAAATTGATTTTGTTGCAATTTTAAACAAACTTAGCAATTTATGTTTAATAGTTTAGCCCATGAATAGTTTTAGGATTATAGAGAAACTAACACCTCAAATGCTGAGTCATCGATTTTAGCGATACATGAATTGTTCATACAATGAATCATGATACATCCATCTTTGATTTGATATTTTCCTCGATCTCTAGTGTACAGGATGTGTGTGTGTGTGTGTGTGTGTTTTACTCTGTAAGCTTTGTTTAAGTATACTGTGGTGGTGTGTGTGTATGTGTGTGTGTGTGTGTTTGTTACCTGTCTCTGCTGGTAGTGGTATTGCATGACGGTGCTTTGAGACGACGACGACGAAGACGAGCTGACTTTCTGACTCTCAAACTGTTTCTTCACACTGGCCAGTCCACCCGGCAGAGAGCATGCTTCAGAGTCTTCCATGACCTACACACACACACACACACACATACAGTATATGCAAATATTACCCAGGTGCGTTTTACACTTTGCCCTGTAGGATGCTGAAAAACAATAAGAGTGAAGTGGAAGAGAAAAGCGGAACCCTGTCTCCTGTCTCTCTCTCTGCGCATTAAACAGTAAATCGATAGCTCTGCTTGTAAGCGTGTGTGTGAGAGTGTGTGTGTGAGTGTGTGTTTACCGCACTAGCAGGGCTTTTCTCCTCCTTGCTGATGGCAGCCTGGTACAAGGCCAGTCGTTCTTTGAGAGGGACGGTCTCGACTTCACCTTCAGTGTCTCCTACTGAAACGCCTACGCTGCCCGCAGCTGGAATACAAACACCGTGGGCTAAATTTAGAGAGTGGACCAGTTGAAACCGGTTCGAATCGAGGTTATAAAGGATTAACTGCGACAGAAACAAAACTTCTACTGATTCAAATTCTGCCCAATGAGACAGACACTTTATAGAACTCATTTCGGTTTGGTTCATCATTTCATTAAGACATCTAAGCAGGTCAGGGTTAAGGGACTTGCTCGAGGACTCAGCAGCGGCAGATTAGCAGTGCTGGGATGTAAACTCATGACCTTCTGAAGATAATTCCAAAGTCTCAACCCGAGCCAACACTCATATACTTGTATTGGGAAAGGAATGAATCACTTTCACCCCCTGATCCCCTTTTGACTTTCACACATCCTCCCACTTCATAATGACATAAAATTTCATTGCAGTCTCTTTCTCTCTCATCGTTCTTTCTTTGTTTCTTCATCACACTTTGCTCTGCTTTTGTTTCTTTTTGTTCATTCTCTATCTAATTTTATCTCATGTAAAAATCTCATGTATCTCATGTATGACTTCATGTTTATCTCGCTGCTCTATTCTCTCTGTTTCTCTTTCTGTCTGACTGTCTCTCTCTCATTCTCTCTGTCTCAGTATTTGTCTTTCTTTTTTCTCTCCCCTCTCCTCTCTCTGTCCCTCTTTCCATCTTGCCATTTGTTTCTCTCTTTCTTACACTTTCTCTCCCTCTCTTTCATCCTCAATGTCTCCATCCGACTTAATCTTAAGCTTAATCGTCTTTCTCTCGGTATATCTCACCTTCTCTCTTTCTCTTACTCTTTCTGATTCTCTCTCTCGTTCGCTGTCGTTAGCCGTACAGGCTTGTTGATGTACCGTATGTGACATGTGGGATGCTGCTGTAAAATATGTGTCAGATCAACCCCGGATATATTCACAAATGTTCTTCGCACCCCATAAGGTGCTGCCCACAAATGCCCCCCCCCAAAACATCAATAATAATTACAGCAGTGGTAAATATTTCAGATTGAGAATAACCGGATTTAGGCAGCTTGACGTTAACGGTGTTGTGAACCCGCATTCTTCTCTTACATCAGTTAAGCACTGGAGGCGTATCATGTGACAAAGATATGTTCCCCAGGCTGTTAATTTTAACAGTGGCTGCTATTTAGGGCATGTCAGGGTAAAGCTATCCAGGCAGAGAGACACAGAAACAGATAGAAATGCGTTCTCGAATAGACCGGGTTTTTAGTGGCAGCTGGTCAGAAACTCTACACCTGAAACGTAGAGAGGATACACGACACTCTTTAAACAGAGGGATGGAAGGATGCAGGGATCACAAACACACAAAAATATCAGGTCCTCACATGCCCTGAAAACCAGAGTGATCGAGAACATGAGGACGATGTCAGGGTTCGATGCGTTACAGTGATGAGGAGTTAAAAACAAAAAAAATGAAATCAAGAAAAAGATGATGAGACAGTGAGGAAGAACTTCAAGGAACTTCCAGTCCTACATTAATCTATTTAAACTCAACTAGTTTTATTTTTATTCTTATCCTAGTATCAGGATCCCATTCATAACCATTGTGCTGTTCTCTCTCTCTCTCTCTCTCTCCCTCTGTCTCTAGATATTTCTAGCGTTCGCCTCTATTCTGAGAGCACTTACAGAGGTCTCGGAAATACAGGCCATTTGAGACGGGGCCGCGTTCAAATTAAACTTTTATAAGTTCTTTGCTTTACAACTGTCAGTCATGGAATTCCGTTCCCCACTTTAGTTCACGATCATTCCACAAATATTTATGCAAACAAACATTATACTTAGGATTAAAAAAAAATCTATAAGCCATCATAAAAATCTGATTTAAAAAGAAAAAAAAAAAGATTCCTGAAAGTTCAGGTTAGGGGCGGAGTTAGTGTTTGTGATGTCATTCTTAGAAAACGATCACGAAGATCGCCCGTTTTAAATCAATTTAGATTCATAGACAGAAACGTCTAATCATAAACTATTGCTCGCTTTTCAAGCAGCGTGTGATCTTTAATTCATTTGTTGCTCAGGCAAATCCAGCTCATTAGTACTGAATGTTCAATCCGAACACACCATGTGAACGCACCATGCGTGGTTAAGTCGCATTTACTAAACAAATTACTTCCTTCGAGCATCAAAGCCCAGACTTGGTGAGAAATGCTAAAAATAAAATTCCTAGGGTAAATGCGTCATGAACATCCTCAGGTTTTTATAAATTCTTCATAATTATAATACAAAAAAAAAATCATAATACATATAATAAATTATTAAACATAATAGTAAACTGCAAACTGTAGGTCTATTCCTAAATCCAGTACTACACACTTCGTTTTTACACGCTCTCTCTCAAAGTAAAACGCTACTCACCTTACAGTATGTATCTCGATCGCTGATGGTGATGATGATGATGATACTGATATCGACACAGAGTCACCTGGATGATAAAGATCCCACCTGGAGATTCCAGCTACCTTGTTATGCCTTGCCTCGATTCGGGTTTACACGGTTGTATGAGTGTTTGGAGACCAGCTCCTGATTTCTCCCCAGTTCACTTCAGACTGTTCGGAGACCGAGACAGCTGGTTTTATTTTAGACACCCCCCCTCCCCCCCTCAGTCACCCCCCCCCCCCTCCCTTTAAAAAA
>JAQQZS010000036.1:34083148-34110169 GCA_030068045.1 Platyallabes tihoni
CCCCCCCCCCCCCCCCCCCGGGGGGTGCGGGCAGCGGTGAGAGCCTCTCATTACTCGGCAGGCTCTGTGTGTGATAAGTGGACATTTTTAAACATTAGTCACCAAGCTGCAGTTAGACAGTTAGAGTTAAAGCACCACACACACACACACACACACACACACACACACAAAGCCTTTATATGGGTGCTCATATAGTCTGATGTTTCTTTACACTTCACAGTTCTTTCTGACAGACTCGTCTTTTATATGATATTCAATTTATTTCTAATGATTTCATTTCCATTCAATTCTAAGAAATAGACTGCCATTCTATGAAGTGATCTATCCTAATTCATATATTCAGATGACTACCATGTTATGTTATCCTGCTTAAAATTAATTTCATTTTTTTATTCTAGTAAAGATGATTCTACTCTATGGAACATAATTCAGATCTAATGAGAACACAACATTCCTTTTGTATTAAATATATTCCTTATTATTTTCTGTTACACTCTAATGAGGATATTCGTTTGTATTACAGTATCGAAATATTATATTTGTCTTTTATTGCCGTTGATATAATTTAAGTGCTCTAAATGATTAATTCTAATAAATAAAATATACAAGAGGTGTTCAAGTCAACGCAGGACTTCAAAGCATAAAACCCATAAATATTTACAGAAGACTTCAATCACAGTCCAGTGATGAGACTCAGCTGCAGTAAAACATTTGTATGAACTTTTTAAAGAAGCCCGTACATCCGTGAATGACGATCCTGGTCGGGGTGGCCCCGGAGCCCGGTGCAGTCGTTCCTGTGAACATTCAGTGAGAGAAACGCTTGATTCTTAAAAATAGACGAATAACTTGTGGAAGAGATGCATCGGTGTGTGAACTGTACACACATCATCACCAACACCACTTACACATTACAGGAACACAACTGGAAGTTATTGCCACATTCCCCATACAGGCCTGACCTCGCTCCAAGCTATTTCAACATGTTTAGGCCATTAAAGGAGTTCCTGGGAGGCCAGGGTTCCAGACGTGAATCAGACCATCAGATCATGGTTTTCTACCTTGATGATATCGAAGCACTAATGGACCACTGGGATAAGTGGATTAGTGTAGCAGGAGGATATATAGAGAAATAAAGGCAGTTTTTACTCTTTGTTCATTCCAATTAATTTAAATTCTAATTGTCAATGTTTGCTTTCTACACTGGAACTCAAACAGACAAACCTTGCATTCAAGAGCTCCTACCAAATGACCATTAAAATGACATTAAAATTTCTTCTGCATACTAATTCTGATTGTATTCTAAGATAAAAGAGTAAAGTGCATTGTTACATAATTCATATTCATGTATTCACATATTATACACCAGTCATGCCTGATCTTAGATTATTTTATCAGTAAGTGTAATGAAAAAGATAATGATAGTTAGAGAAATAAATAGTAGTAAGAGTAAATCTGCTCCATCTTGAGTTGAGGTTGATTTTTAACATGTATTTATCACAGTATTTGTTCACGAAGATTGATTTGGGAATGACTGTTTACAACGCTGAAGCTCAGCCGAGGTCGCCATTCTCATAAACTAAAGATAAACTTTAAGATACTGCCCTCTTGCCCTATTGAGACTGAGATTACATCATGTGCAGATGATTTCCACCCCTGAGAACTTGTAAATACCGGAGCGCTAGGTCGATCGTAAGGAATCTTCTCACGAACCTGTCGAACGCAACCCTGATGGAATGTCGAATAAGTGATGACTGGGTGTTAAGATATGACAGGGGCTGCCGCGCATCCCACATGCCGAACATCTCGTCATAAAGTGCATGAGTAATTGGAGCCATGCCTAGACGCTCGGTTCCCGTTTTAACAAAGCCGTAAGCGTAAAAACCGGCCACCGTGAGCGAGCCGCTTTTAGCACCCAGCTCCGCTCTTAGATTTAGCTATGAGTCTGCAGTGAGGCCTGGATGACAGCATGCCTGTGTGTTCTTCACATTTAGACATGAGGCCACCCTGTGCTCCAGTTAGCCTATAATTAGCATCGCTTGCATGACAGGACTTAAGCAGGAGACTGTGTGCTGGAGTGCTACTGTTAGCCTGGCTTTATCTTACACAAGCGAAAAATAATATTAGCCTTGTGCTTTACACCACACTAACGTCTTATACAGGTACTATGGGAAGAGTAACAGACGGACATGTGGTACACTTATCGCTCTGCATCGCTCAGTAAACACTCGCATGGCGTATGCAAATGTCCAAGCTGTGTTCCAGGAAACATGCTGGTAAAGTCCTCGCATGTTCGCCTGTTATCATGTTTCCTATTATTTACAGAGAAAATCTATTTGTTTAATATCAGCTTGCTGTACGAATAACCAAATCATCTCTCTACTGTGTAATGTTTCTTTGTTTATTATAACACATGATGCTTTCAGTTTTCTCCAGAAATGACAAAACGTAAGATATTTAAAAAAAAAAAAAAATCATTAGCATAAAGGTTACGCTATTTACAGCAAAGATATAAATAATCTAAATATTATATTGCCCTCTGCTGGTTGAGGTATGCAAGTGCGCTTTCCTGATAAGCATGAAATTACAAAGACTTCATAACCACACCGGTGTCACTCAAATTATAAACAAACAAATAAAAAAAAAAACTATATATTTTTAAAAACAATTTACAGTTTTTACGCCGTCTGCTTCCTGTGAGCTTAATTACAAATAAAATGAAGACACTGATATTCTGTTACATACGCCTCCTCCAGCCTTTTCAACGTTTCATCCCACTTTTTTTAGTCACCTGTGAATTCAAACCCTCCGGCCAGCCCACTCCTATACAAGCTTATAGACACCACAGCGTCGTATTTATATTTATATACAACATGCATGTTGAACACGTCGTTCCAGATCCCACTTTGTCCATAGAGTGAGCGCCACTCTCCTGGGAAGGCTTTCCACTAGACCTTGGAGCACGGCTGTTGAGTTCGGGTATTGATTTTGAGTGTCATTCCTGTTCATTCCAAGGGTGTTCAATGGGATCGAGATCAGTCAGGGTTTGCAGGTCTGTTCCACTCCATCGTTAAGACACCGGTTTGTGCACAGGGGTATTTTTGTGTAGGATCGGGTTTAGGCTCAAATGAACATGCTGCAGCGTTCTAGAAAACTTCATGGCACAAGCAAACGTGTGTGTGATATTATGGTGTCCAGATACTTTTGGAATGTAGTGTATCTTTTTTCAACTAATGATTGTAAAAGGTTAAGGCTAACACATGATTGCTTTGAGACATGTGTCAAACAAACATAATCAATATGCAATATGTGTGTGTGTATATATATATATATTAATATAATATAATATACATAATTTTTCTTTTCTTGTAGTGTGTATAAATTTCACACTCCAAATTTAAACTTTAATTTCCCACAGAGCAACTTTAAACCACATGAAGATCGCCAGACTGAGAGAAAGTCCACCAGACCTCGCGGTTGCTCTCTCTCCCTGTCCGTCCCCCTGTGTTCTCCTGCCTGCTTCATAAATCATTAAAGCGACCCATAGAGAGAGAGAGAGATACAGAACAAGAGCGAGAGAAAGAAAGAGCGAGCGAGCAGAAAGTTTGTAAATTATTAAACCACGCTGAGGAACAGAGAGGTCATGTTTCATGTTTAATGTGCCAAACTAGTTGGATCTGTACCAGCTTCCCTTCTCTCTTCCTCCTCAGGAACGTGTAACACTTTAACACGCTCCATTTATCATTCTGCGGCACATGTGGCAGGAAAAATACAACACACACACACACACGCACATGAGGAAAGAGGAAATGTCATGCTTTAAGCGAATTGTAGTCAAGAACTTTCTCAAGATTTTAGGCGAGATTTGAACCTGACTAAAACGTGACAATGGATCAGTACATATGATCAAGGTGACAACTACCAACCAGGAAGGACAAAGACGTCCTCCAATCATATGCTTCCTCCAATTGACAAAATCTTTTTGAACTCATGTTCATGCAATGTAAGGAAGTGGCGTAATACAAACAAAGGAAAGTGCTATCCGCCCCTTCCGCTTGCATGAGCTGGCATTGGCTAGTGTGGTGAGAGTACAAGTGAGTCACCCCTCCCAGCACTGAGAGAACACACACTGCGGATGGCTGTAGCTTCACCTGGGCTTTGAAATACAGTAGCATTCTCCAGATGACAGGCTGAACATGTATCCGTTGCTCCACTCAACTATGTAACAACTTGATCAACTTGTGACTTTTACTGGATAAAGAAATCACACTTGGCTCACAAACACACTCACTTACATTGTTTCTTCCTAATTTAATTGCCGCTTCCAGTGTGCCATCATGCTGTCATCACTACTGATGGCTAGCACAGCAGGGAGCAGTGAAGGCTATCTCGTGCTTCCTCAGAAGAGAATTTCAACCGCAACTTTTCAAGCTGCTGCTCACGCTCATGTTTTTTGCTGTAACACACTCAAAGAAAATACACTAAGAAATGGAATGGTTCCTTATATACTGTAATGTGGTGCAATTAGGAGAAAGATAGCCTGTAGAACGAATAATTTGAGTTTCCATTATTTCTTATGGGAAAATTACATTTGGTTTACGAGTGTTTTGGAATACAAGCCCGCTTCCGGAATGAATTATGCTCGTAATGCAAGGTTCCACTGCAGTTAAAAATATTTTTACATTGTTGTTTTATTACAGTTGCAGTTCACCTTGCAGACAGTAGGGGACCTATTCATTCATTCATTCATTCATTCACCTTCTGTATCGTTTATCCTCTACAGGGTCACGGGGACGTGAGCCTATCCCAGGAGGAGGGGTGCCAGTCTAACCCATGGCGCACACACTAGGGGTAATTCGGGAACACCAATTAACTTAAATCTGCATGCCTTTGGACTGTGTGAGGAAATAATGGAAACCCACCAAGCACAGGGAGAACATGCTCTCAGGCAGACCTCGAGGCGGGAATAGAACCCTGACTCTAGAGGTGCGACGCCACAGTGATAACCACTACATCGTGCTTTCCAGGAGGAAAGCAAATTCTAAGCAAATTCTAAGCAAAACATTTAACCAGAAGGAAATGGTCTTAAACTTGTACTGTAGCTTTACATTTTTGTTTGACATTTCAGGATATTATTATTATTAGTAGTAGTAATTGTTCATTATTGTCAGACTTAATTATTCTTTGTCCTTATTTTTTTTTGTCCTTCATCTTCAATGACCAACATCATAATGCTTAAAATCAGTTGTCAGTGATGCGTGCTAAGCTAAGTCAGAAGAAGCAGGATAGAAATTGTTGCGGTTACTCAGAAATGAGCCAGTTAACAAGGATCATAATTTCAATCTCGGGCTTGATTTTATAGAGAAATCCCACACCGTTTGATGTGGTAGCTGAGACCACATCTGCAGCTCAGCCCCGATTCATGGGTTTAAACTCCTAAACACAGCTCATACTGTACATACCGACGTTTCAAAGATCGGATCTGAAACATACTGTAGGAGAGAAACTAATTTCAATCCGTAGCGCATATAATATAGTATATTGTATGTCTGATTCTCATGGATAAATAATTACTGTACAATCCTGTACTGAGAAAAGAACCCAAAACCTTATGATGATGGCGGTCCAGTTGTTCGCGTTGTTGCAGCAGGTAGTAAATAGTAATAACATTCTACAATGATAAGTAGATAAAATGTTGGCCGTTGCTGCATATAAGAGAAATAAATCATTTCAGGATGTCCTTTTAAAAGGAAAATAATCAACTCAAGGGTGGTAACAGTAACTTTGCTTCCCATCAGCCCACATTGCATCATGTTGTTGATTATTTTCCTGTCACAGGGTTTTATTTCCCAACAATATTATTTTACTCAACAAATGCGTTAGCTAGGGACGAGGTTTGGAAATCCAAGGAGCGTTTCTTTAAATGTTCCTCAGAGTCATGGGAAACCCCAACACACACAAACACACACACAGATTTGCACACACAAATACACAAACGTGCACACAGACAAAGCAAGAATATGTTATTTAAACTTTATTTCTGGACTCTGCATGCAACGCTGAGTTCCTTATAAATTGCCCTGTAATTTATTGTGTGTGTGTGTGTGTGTGTGTGTGTGAGAGAGAGAGAGAGCGACTCCCTGGGTTCTACAGTGTGTTAGTTTGCTGCTATTTTGGCAGACCAGCTGTGTGTTTTTCTTCTCTTGACGAGTTTCTTTTAAATGTGGAAAAGCAGTCATTATCTCTAAAAAAAATTCTCTTGGCCAACAGACAGACCTACATCTTACTGGTAATGTTCACTTAATTAAGTGATTTCCGATTAGTTTCTATTATACTGTAACTGATGGATTAAAAAAATTATTATGTAATTACATAACACATATCTCATTAATGAGAGCACAACCATCCATCACAAGACGAACAGAAACCACTGACGTTTCATATAGCTCTGGAAAATGTGAAAAAAAATATTAACCAAGAACTGGATGGAAAATAAGTTTTAAAAAAAAGAAAAGGATTTTCAAACATCCAAACGCCACAGCAGGAGATCTTTTAGGCGATCTTTTAGGAAGTTGGAAGAGAATAAACATAAAATTGCACATCCAAAGAACAGTATTTAAGGTCCTGGTGGGTGCAAACTTTTGCCCTCAAAATCATTTCTCTTTGTCAGTCGAACAGAATACACCGCTACGATGTCAAAGGCGTTCTTCTGACTTCCATCCTAATGACTCCTGGACTGGACGAATGGATCTGACCCAACATCCAGGTCCAAGGCGACAGGGACAAAAAATGTATATAAAAATGCAGATCATTTATTCTAACACTGGAAACAAGGGGGTGCAAACTTTTGAATTGAGATGTAAATCATGTCATTTCAAATTTAAGCCATTACTAAACTGGTGGATACTAAATGACTGGATGGATTTGTGAATGGATAGATGGGTGGATAGCTAGAACGGTGAATGGACAGAGTCCCCAACCTTATACCCAAAAGAATTATAAGAATTCATAAAAATGGATAGATAGATAGATAGATAGATAGATAGATCTGTCAAATCCTTTGAAAATGCTGAAAATCTTTCCCTTACACTTCTCTCCGTCTTTTTAAACCTAACAAACACATACACATGCACACACACACACAAACACGAACACACAAAGACACACACAGACATGCCAAGAAGATGACTCACGTGTTTGTGAGTTGCCTGTATGGGTTATGAAATGGCTGATAACAAAGCGTAGGACTCTGACAGGACCAACTTGTTGTTATGGGAAATCTGCTGATGGGTTACAGTCGAATCTGTTTCTTTCTTTGTTTGGAGCACTTCTGGAGTTTAGCATGTGCTTCAACTGTCATTTTAGAGTCTTTGTCCTTTCATGCTTCACATTAAACATTCTGCACAACACAGAGTTATAGAGAGTTGAAGATTACAGGCTGGTTAGCTACAGACACTTCCCTGTCCCTGATTTTGGTAAATCATTTAATCAAATCAAAGGGCAATCGCTAATCAAACCCACTGGTAAGCGTTATACGTTCTTACATTTTTCAACAAATAGCTGAATGCAAATAGTTAGTTGCGACAATACTAAACTTTTATGCTAAAGTGTACACTGCAGCAGATAGAGCATACTGATAAATCCATCTCTCTCTCCACCTAGTAACCTCTGTAGTCCAACTAGTGACTGTGGAGGCCAATGGTGACCATTGTATTTATTCCCCTTTGTACGACCGTGGCAGGACCTCAGGTCAACATACAGTACAGTACACACACTACGGACAATTTGGGAACGGCAATTAGCCAATCTGCATGTCTTTGGACTGTGGGAGGAAACCAGAGTACCCAGAGGAGACCCAGCAAACACGGGGAGAACATGCAAACTACATGCACACAGACCCGAGGTGGGAATAGAACCCGGGAACTGGAGGTGCAACGTCACAGCGCTAACCACTAAGTCACCGTGCCGTCATATACTGACACATATTGGATCTTGTTCATTGTTGTAACATTTTTTGAAAGTTAAACACCATTAACATGATTTTCTTTGATGCGCTAATTACAGTGGAGTCCAAACTCAGCTGAGGGTGCCAACACTTTAAATTTTTTTATGCAAATACAAAGATATTAACCTTCTTTTTATTATAGCTTATTTATGGAGCGAACAAATAAAACATTCCACAAATAAAATAATTGACATTTAGGATTACGAGTTATTAGAAAAGAATCTTTGGCAGACAGTCAAGACACTACAGGATATTTTTGTGCCAGACGTTAAGCGATTTCAGACAGACGTATTAATTATGTGGCGATAAACTAGTTTAAGCTCCGCCCACATTTCCCAGACTGACTCATGTAGCACCTGGTGAAGGAGATATATATATATTTTTTAAGACAGTTAAGATGAAAGAGTCCATCATTTGGGGAAAAAGGGAAAATAAATATATAATACAAGGCAAAGTTTCATATGACGCTGAATCATTCCTGCAGTCCAGCATGGCTGAAGAAATGAACGAGGCAATCACGGGGGGATTAAATTTGGATATCAAGTGTTCAAGTTGCGCAAAGGAAAAAGAGAAACAGCTGGGTCTCTTCAGTCCATTCTGTCTCTCTCTCTTTCTTTCACTCTGTCTCTTGTGCACTCTCTCTCATACACACACACATCCACTCTGATAGAAAGAGGCATGACTGAAATATAAACTGAAGATCCACTCCTCTCAGGCCTCTCAAGAGTTTCTTGGATTTTAAAAGGAAATCTGTTTTCCGTTTAATCCTAGATTTAATCGAGGGGTGGACATGAGCTGGCTGAGGGGCATAAAAGGGCACCTCCTACTGTATGTACATGCAATGTGTGTGTGGTGGGATTGGGGCATCTGGTGGGCATTAACTCGCTTTTTTTTCTACCATAGGGGCACCCAACATGGCATTTTCTTTTACATATGAGCTTCTCAAGAGGTACTTGAGCCTACAGGGCACTGCATCTCATTTTCTCTACTGAAAGGGCATCCATTTAGGGCACTTCAAGCTTTTGCACATTTGTTCCATTATGTTCCCTTTAGGGTGCCCTTTATATGTGCACATATAGCATGCATCAGGTTGTCTATGCCTAGTGGGCATTTTGTGACATTTTATTTATCATACGAGGAACCTAGGGGTACTTTTTCATATGGGCACCCTAGAGACTACCATTACATTTTTTATTACCATAGGGACACTCTTAGCAGGCACTTGATCACTTTGAATCTGACTCAGGAGCACCCTAGGTGACAATATCACACTTCATTTACCAATAGGGCACCCTAGTGGGCACTTTATCACGTTTTTATCTACAGTATAATAGGGCACTCTAGTGGAAGCTTGATCACATTATATCTACCTCAGGGGCAACTCAGAAGATGCTTCACATTTATGTCCACTAAAATCACCCTATAGGGCATTTTATCACATTTCATCTACTCACAGGAGCACCCTAGGGGGCAATATCACATAATTTACTATTGGGGCATGTCTTATCTGTGATAAGGCACCCTAGGGCCCCTTTAACACATTATAGCTAATACAAGGACACTCAGAGGTTGCTTTATCACTTTTTTTATGTACGAGAAGGGCGCTTTGGCATATTTTATTTACCAGAAAGGCACTCTAGTCGGACACTTTCCTTACATTGAATCTAGCATAAGTGCACCCCAGAGGATGCTCGCTCATGTTTTCTGTACAATAAATGCACCCTAAAGGGCACTGTGCCATGTTTAATTTACCATAGAGACACCCTAGAGGGCACTTTCGCATATGTTAGTTAGTGCCGCCTAAGGGCACTTTATCATGCATTATCTACCAAAGAGAACCCTCTTTATCACATTTATCACATTTCTTAATACAGGGATCCTAGGGGGCATCCTAGAGGGCATTTTTTATCTAGTGGTATTCAACAGGTATAGCCTTATGTGTAACCCTAAAAAGTAATACAATCACATTTTATTTACCATAGGGGCACCTTATTATGCACCCTAGAGGGCATTTCAGTGTCATTTCTTCAACAAGGGCATTCCTAATATTCTAAATGTAAACATTTCTAAACTCATTCAATGTTAACTGGATGCCAACTTTAATGAAGGCTGATAGGGTTTGGATTTTTATTCTCATACTGCTATTTAATATAATAGTTAAGCTGTATAATTATAAAGCTGTCCTATTTGGGACTTTAAAGCCTCTTCGATATGGAAATCTTAATAATTAACCTAGTATATGGAATCATAAATGTAAAACAAATTCCATCAACCATTATTAAAATATCCTATTTAAATGTTTGGTGCCCTTAAGAGCTACTTAAACTGGCCTTGACACATTACTACACATTTAACATTCAATGAATATGCATGATATGCAAATTAAAAATAATAACATCAAATCCTTTAGTTTTTTAGTGAGGTGGACTCAAGAGTGATTTCAAGTACGAGTTCCTATTTGCAAAAGAATTGTTGAACTCAACATAAACCTGATCAAATGTAATGTTACCATGAAAGCCAAGACTTGGTTATCAGTAACAGCAGATGAGTGAGTCCTGTATCTTAGTAAACAGTATCAGAATTTGTTTACTTATTTGCATATCAGATCTGACATTAGACATATCACTGACTTTTAAACTATTAGAGGAATTATATGTCTGGCTTATTTACAGAAATGCTCAGAAAGTATGTTTGCAAAAGTAACACACCACTATGATGCAAGATCCAATTTGTGTAATTAAAATCAGATACACATTCCTGGAGTCCTAGCTGCTTCAGCAAACACACTTTCTTTCTTTTTCTCCTTATTTCACACACTCACCGTGTTCTGTGCTGTCGGTTTCTCGAACATGCTCTTCAGGTCGGTGAGCGGGATGTCGAACCTCTCGATGCGCCTGTTCTCCTGCAGGTCCTCTTTGGCGTCAGCAGCCCGTGTGTGTCCCGTCGCTTTCAGCTCCTCGTCTCTGCTTCCAGATTGAGTTTCCATTGTGGAAGAAATCGAACACCCAGTCGCTTCCCCCTAACGAGAGCTGAGCAGACTCCTGGTGCTGGCGCTGAGAGATGAGGAGATAGAAGGAAAGAGGAGGAAAAGGAAACGACAGAGCAGGAAGGAAGGAACGCGTGGCACTGCTGTGATGAAGTTTGGGAAAGAGAGAGAGAGAGAGAGAGAGACCCAAACGGATCTGCTCGCAGGAGGAAAAAAGCAGAGGGGGAAAAAAGTTGGGCTACAAATTTCTTCCAGTAAACACTTGTGCACACGTGTGCACACTCACACAGACACACACACACACACACACACACACAGGAGCAGGAATATAAAAGCTGTGTGGAAATCCAGGACACGGTCACATGTGCCCAGCTGGAAGGAAATGAGCCTTACTGCTGAACAAATCATGGAAACATTAAAACACCCTCCCTCCCTTACACAGTGCCACTGCTTTTACACCAACACCCTTCCCTCTCAACACACACAAAAACACACAGTTTCCTTATTATGGCATCCAGCCAGACTGATGGGCCTCTTACAGTAGATGTTCGTCTTCCACACTACCGGATTACTATTCAATCAGAAATCAAACACCTGGAGATGTCCAGCTGTAGGAAAATAATTAATGACAGGGTATTGTGATGAGTTACTATCCCCACCCTGAAGGTATTAATTTCCTGTAACAACACACCCCAAAGTGGTTTACACTGAGGCACTGAAGTGATAAAAGTGCATTTTTTAAAAAATTGTCCTGTGTGAACATTATATATCTCCAAAAGTTTAAAGGCATGCATGAAAGCAGCCGGATTATTTGCATTCACATCGACACATCGTTGAGTTGCAAAGTTCATTTGTAACATGAAAGGCTTCGTTGTTTTATTTGTACAGTTTGTGGTTAGAATGTGAGCCGTACGCACAAGATAAGATAATGTCTTGTGCACATCAGATTTTAAAAAAGCACAACTTTTGGCACTTTAGGGGCTCTGTAGGTGTATTCCTTGGGGTGCCGGGTACAGAAATGATACTTGAATGGTGCAACATAAGAAAGAAAGAAAGAAAGAAAGAAAGAAAGAAAGACAGAGACAGAGGAGCTGAGAGCTGTAAGCAGAGAGATGCTTCATCAGAGGAATGCATTATTCAACTCAGAGAAACACAGCTCACTTACACACACACACAAGCAATTCTAGTACACACTATTTGCAATAGTGACTGGTTTCATCTGCCTGATAAGCATAAAAAACCAAACCATTTAGACATTCACTGAATTCTTCAGTTGTTTTGTTTGGATCGTACATAAAGACACAGCTAAGCTCCTCTTCCCACGACCTCATGAAATCTTCCTCTCAGGTCAGTTCAGGAGAGGTTTATTACCACGGACAGTGTTGCCAGGTCTGTATGTTTTCTGTAGAAGTCACTATTTGTGCTACTTGCCTGGATGGATTTCTCCCACGGGTTTTGCACACCTTAGATATATTATATTTCTAATCTTCAATAAGTCAAAAATATTTTGTAATCTAGTGGAAATTAATGACCTGGGCCATCAGATGTGCAGGATCTGATGGTATGCTTCAGCATGATATGAAATAAAATGAAATGGTCTATTTATTGTTATACAATACGCTCACAATTCCCATGAGGATATTTATGATAACATATTTGTAATATGGTGTAACATGGTGGCTTTGTGGTTAGTTGCCTTTCACATCCATGTATTTGTACATGTATGTTTTCCCCGTGTTTGGTGGGTTTCCCCTGGGTACTCTGGTTTCCTCCCCCAGGCCAAAGACCTGCAGATCAGCCTATTTGGCTGTTGTTCCCTGATTACCCGTAGTGTGTGAATGTTGACCAGAGGTTCTACCACACTCATAAAAAAGAGGAATAAATACAGTAGTCACCACTGGCCTCCATGATCCTTTGCTAGTTATATACACTTTGAAGAACTATATATTCATGGGACTGTATATGTGGACAATCGGGAACCCTGTACCTAAGTGTTCTCAAACGTATTCAAGTAAAAATTATATCTTAAAATATAAATAATAAATATAAATAAGATAATTAACTATTATTAGGTTGATGAACACAATATGGATACAATATAGACAGTTAGACATAGTTAGAAAAAATATATTAACTATGAATAGAAAAAAACAATAAATATTTTATAAATTAAAAATTAATACTCAGTTAAATTAATAAAGTAGTAAAAAGAATAAGAAAATTATACACAGGATTAATTAATCATTACTCCAGCAACTTAATGCAGTGATAACATACAATGAAATGAGAAATAAAAATAAAATAGACTTTAATCAACCATGAAATTAAGGGAAATGTGAACTAAACTTGTGGATAAAAAAAATACAGTTCTGGTAAGGAAATTGATAAATACATATATTTAATGTTGCATTTATTGACTTATTTATTTATCCCATAAGTCCTCTTTGTCTAACTTTCAGGGAATGATTTAAAGATGCTGAGGCCAAGCGATGGCTGAATCCCAAATTGACAAATTTTAAAGACTTGGTGCACTACTTTAGCATTAAAGCCCTTCGTGTCATCCTCTACATACAGTAGTGACTTATAAAGAGAGTCAAGTTATATTTGGAAATTAGACCTCAAAATAAGGTAAGACTACTAATACAATACAAGTAGTATAATCTCTTTAGTAGTATAAATTCTTTCCTTCTGTTTTAAATATAAAAATTAATCATTTAGATAGGCAAAAAATAAACTAAACTAAAAGAACACGTATAAAAACAAATGAATAAAAACCTCTCATTGAGGCGAGACTACAGTTAGCATGTTTAGCTTGGGAATCCTCCCGCACTTTCCGTTAAACGCTCGCGCAGATGGCGCGAGCAGGTTTTTTTTTTTTTTTGTCCTGTCATCATTAAAAAAAAAAAAAAAAAAAGTTTCCTGAAGTGGAAAAAGTGAGTGTCTCTCATTCTGCTCTTATTCACTCATAGCAGAGTGCAGAGGTAAACCGCGCAGAGACTCGGGGGAGAAACACACACCATTAAGCCCTTTTCATGCGGTTTAAAGCCTCGTTGTCCGTTACAGGAGGAGAGGTGCCGTCGTTTGTCATTTCTGTCATCTCTACCACAAACCATAACTTCTATTTCTGTAGACGCTTGTTAAGCTAAAGATAGTCTTTAAATAGTTTGATATCCAAGTTAATGACTGTAGATTTTATAAATCCTTTTCAACACGGGGCATTTTAAAGAAATTATGTGACCGTGGTTGTTGAAAAGCGGAGAAGAGCTCCCTCTAGTGGTCGTCGGCATACAAACACTGACAAAGCATGGCGCATTCGGTGTGTGTGTGTGTGTGTGTGTGTGTGTGTATACAGTATATATAATTAGCAAACAAACTACTAAACAAATGAATGCATGAAAAAAACAGAAACAAATCAAATTAATAAACGGAGGAATGAATAACTAAACAAATAAATAAAATAAATCAGTGAACACATGTAAACGAACAAGCAAATAAACAAACACGTAAGCAAGTAAACAAACAGGTGAATGGATGAAAACAAACAAACAATAACATAACAGAGACATTAAAGAAAGGATGAATAATCAAACAAATAAATAAGAAATACAAAGTGAATGAGTAAGTGAGTGAATGAATCACAGAAAATGAAGAATAATAAAAATAAAACAAGCAAATAACCACACTAACAAGTGTATGAGTGAATAAATAATTGAATGAATGAAAAATGAATGAGTAAATGTTAACTTTACGTGAGTAAATGGATGGCAGGATGCAAATAAAGCAAACAAACAAGTGAGCAAATGAATGAAGGAGTAAGTGGATGAGTGAGTGAATAAGTGAGTGAATGAAAGAAGGCATGAGTGGATGAGTGAGTGAATTAATAAATGAGTGAGTGAATGAAAGACGGCACAAGTGAATACAAAGTGAATAAATGAGTGAATAAATGAATTGTGTGAGTGCATGAGTGAGTAAATTAATAAGTGGGTGAGTGAATGAATTATTGAATGAAGGAGTGGGTGAATGAATAAGAGAGTGAGTAAATGAATTATAGAGTAAGTAGATGAGTGAGGGAATTAATGGTGTGAGTGAATGAATGAATAAATAAATGAGTGAGTGAATACATTAATAATTGACTAAGTGAATTAATGAGGGAGTGAGTGGGTGACTGAATAAATAAATAAATAATGAGTGAGTGAATAAAGGAGTGAGTGTATGAGTGAGTGAATAAATGAATGAGTGAATAATTGAATAAATAATTGAGTGTGTGAGTGAGTGAATTAAATAAGGATTGAGCGGATGAGTGAATTAATGAAGGCGCATTGGATGAATGAACGAATTAATAAGAAATTATGTGAATAGATGAGTGAATAAATGAGTGAGTGAATAAATGAATGGCAGGATTAAAAGAAACAATTACACCAACAAGCAAATAACTAACTAATGAGTGAGTGAATTAATGAACAAAAATAAATTTAAAAATATGCATTACAGTATATACAAATAAAAAAATAACTAAGCAAAGAACAAATACATGAATAAATGATAAAAAAATAAATGAACAAACAAGCAAGTCAATAATTAAAGTAAGTAACACGCAAACAAACAAATGACAGAATGAGCGAATAAACAAGCAAATTATAAAAAAAATTACCAACAAACAAATAACTGAATGAATGGATGGATGAATAAATTGATAAATAGATGGATGGATGGATGAACAAGCACACAAACAAATAATGTCAAAATTGCTATGCATTCACACCATCATATGGGGATCTAGTAAAGACAGATACAGTATACCTTGTGGGCATATATGGTGATGTCAAGTTGCTAAGCAACAGGAGGAGAGAATCTCCAGTAGGGTCACTCCTGAGTACAGAGTGTTTCCTCTCTTCATCATACAAACTCACAGGCTGTTGAACCTGACCGAAAGTTTTCATGTGACATCATTCTCAGATCACATTAGATATATTTTTGGCTTTATAGATTGCTTTAATTTTCCCTCCTCATGCTAATGCTTTAATTTTCCCTCCTCATGCTAATTAAAAGCGCAAAATGCCAACTTATTTCGTGATTTAGATATTGTCTCATGCTAAATGCGCAGGTTTTAAGTAATATGAGCCATGCATTGAGCTTTGTCAGTTTACAGGCTGATTTGAAAATTAGGCACGTTTGGCAGTCAGACCAGCTCCAAAGAATTTATAATAATCAGCCTCCAAACAATATCTCTGTTTGAAAGCTAACAAAACATTGTGTGTGTGTGTGTGTGTGTGTGTGTGCGCATGTGTGGGGTACTGTAAAGAGAACACCAGGGCAGTTGGCATGAAAGTAAAAGACGTTCAGGAGAAACCAGAGAGTAAGTAGATTTGAGGCAGGTCGTTATCTCACCTCGTCCCGAACAGGGGGTCAGACTGCGTCAGAGAAATTCCAGGTGATGTCAATGATTCAAGTCTTTTAAAGAAAGTAAGGCTGTGTGGCTCTAATAGGAAGAATGCTGTATTCTTTAGAAAAAAATAGTTGCGCGGTATGTAAAGTTAAATAAGTGAAATGGTGGCACTGAAGTCACGCGACAAGGAACAACTTTGACACGAACAGAGTATGACATCACAGTATGCATTACCTCACAGTCACTAATGGAGCAAAGGTACAGACTCAACATACAAGCACCATCTGTGACAGAGAATCGCCACCTCACAGTATCTACTATGACGTAACTATGATGTAACAGTATAGGGTGTGTGTATAAAAACTTGCGTGTAAGAGACTGCAGTCAGTGAGACAGGGAAGCACATCGGCTGCTGGTCATCGCAGGGACACTAATGGTTATCGACCTTGCTCACTCTCTCTCACTTAGTCAAATCCACTTTGAACAATTGTTGTGTAACCCGCAAAACTGCCTGACACAAGAATTAAAGTGGTTCCAGAGTTGATCCCCATGTCCCCTGTAGTTGGCTATGGCTTTTTTCGAGTTTGAAGCGGAGGCTGATGTGCAAATTCCCAGATAAGTCTACACGGTGTGACTCCTGAGATAATCACGATTGTGTTACGTTTAACAGACACAGGCTTTCAAATGAATTTGCCTATTTATAAATCGTTCTGCTAGGGACCGTCCGTGGTTGGACCATTGTTGAACATTCTCTCACACACACACTATGGTAAATTTGAGAATGCCAATTAGCCTAATCTGCATGTCTTTGGACTGTGGGAGGAAGCAGGAGTTTCCGGAGGAATCCCAGCAAGCAAGGAGAGAACAAACAACCTTCATGCAGACCTGACACAGGAATCGAACCCGGAACCTGGAAGGGCAAGACAACACCACTTAGCCACCGTGCCACCCATATTCATGAATCATTCATTAATATACGTATGAGGGAGAGTCGTTAAAGTGTAACAGCCAGAAACTATAAATGGGAGTCCTTAACTGTAGTTTTCCTGGTCGACCAGTGAAGAGGTCTTGGGGATGGATGAAAGGGCAGCATGAAATGTAGGAGACCGGTTGTGCCTAAGACCTATACTTTTTCACTTATATATAGATGGCTTCTTTTACCCCTCTCTCGAACCATCCATCCTCTCTGTCCAAAATTTCTCAAAAGAGTGTGTCCTTTATCCTTTCAGGCCCTGAGCTGTTGCTCTTTCTTTGTTGATACATCCTCCTACGTAGAGGTTGTTCTGTCTTCCCATTGTAGAGCTCTGAACATTCTTCACTGCATTGAATAATGTACCGATCTTTGGGGTGGACGAGTCTCTGTCCTAGTGTGTTAGTGCGTATGAAGCTTCTCTCAAACGATTCTTCTCTGTCCTACTCTCGCCTTTTCCATTGCTCACGTAACGAGCCTTTCAGACAGGGGAGGATCCTTTGTCCTCGGAGGATTCAAATATGAGGAACAAACCAACTTCCCTCAGACTGAAGAAGCTACTTGGATGAGCAGTGAAGCATCTCTACCTAATAAGAAAGAAGTCTAGTTGACATGACTCAACATCCAGATTCATTAATATATACATTAATAGCAAATGCCAAGTGATTCATTTCGTTGAATTATATTGTCTTGATGATATTTTAAACTTTAGAATAAAAGTTAGATAACTCTAAATGGATTTTTAAAAAAAAAAAAAAGCTTTTGTTTATTAGAGTGACAAACAATTAGTGTAGGTAAACTGCAGGATAAGAGGAATAAACACTTTGCGATATGGTGTTATTTGTAATATTGCCATGAAAA
This sequence comes from Platyallabes tihoni, assembly GCA_030068045.1. Lineage (NCBI taxonomy): Eukaryota > Metazoa > Chordata > Actinopteri > Siluriformes > Clariidae > Platyallabes > Platyallabes tihoni. The sequence goes on from JAQQZS010000036.1 coordinate 34,101,354, forward strand.
AGTATTTTTTTGTTTTAAACATATTTGTTACACTTTAATGATGGAGATCATCAAACTAATTTTAATATTACACAAAGAAAAGCTTAATAAAAAGCTGGTCAAATCTGCCTGGCCATGTGTAAAAAAGAACTTGCCCCTGGGCACCTGGATTATGCAGCAGGGCAAAGATCTGAAACACTCTGAATGGTTAAAAAAAAAAAAAAAGTTAAGGTTTTGGAGTGGCCTATTCAAAGTCTGGACTTAAATTTGATTGAGATCCTTAAACAGGGCTTTTATGCTCAAAAACCCTCCAATATGGCTGAATTCTGAAAAGAAGAGCGGGCCAAAATTCCTCCACAGCAATGTGAAAGACTCATTGCCGGTCATCACAAATGCCGGGTTGCACTTGTTGCTGCCAAGTGTAGCACAACCGGTTATTAGGTTTAGGGGGCAATTACTTTTTCACATAGGGTCAGGTAGGGTTGGGCAGCTTTTTTCCCTTAATAAATGAAATCATCATTTAAAAACTGCATTTTGTATTTACTTATCATTGCTTTATATTCAAATTTCTTTTGATATTAGAGAAATTAATCACTTGAAAATAAGTCATTTGAAAAAGAATGATTTAGTCATGATTCATTCATTCATTAATTATTACATGATTCATCCTGTAGATTCATCAAACAGATGAAAAGCATGACATGGCCCCTCACATTTTTCTCCTGAATTTAGTCGTGTCTAATTCGTAGCCGTCTTGTAAGGACACTTCGACATCAGTGAACAGCTAACCGCCAGGGAAGTTGTAGGCTTCTTCTGATGCACGTGAAAGCTGCATTTTTCTGAACTGTTGCTAATGACCCATTAAGGAGCAGCATTTTGCTTATAAGAGTTATCTCAAAGAAAAGGGTTTCAGAGAAAAAGTCTCCGACTTATGAATGAGTTCCATCCCAGGAGTACATTCGTAAGTCGAATTCGTTCGTAAGTCAGAAAAAGTGAGTCTTATACATTTTTGACACAAATATACAATGTAAAGCATAAAAAAACAAACACACAGGTATTTTGGTTCCGCATTATACTTTCGTGAGCCTCCGCCTTCAAATCGAGAGGGGAATTTAATAGGAAAAATAGGACAACGTTACATAATGTTTACTGCGCACTGTATTGGACTGTGAACTTTGTCTCATTGAGGATTTTCCGAAATTAGGATTATTAACCATCAGGACAGCTTTACAGGACACACATTTTCATCATCATGCTTCCGGACTGATTCATTGAAACCGATTCATTTCTCCCGCACACCCCTACACACATACTCACACACAATATACCAGACTTTGGACGTCTTAATACATTCACTTACATGCTAAAAATATTATATATAATTGTAAATATTGGTATCTGGTGCACTGCAGTGTCTAGTTTTTGTACAATACACATGAGCTACTTCCACGATTTGTTCGTTTCTACATGTTTGTAGATCCACGGGCCATTCATATCTGTGAAAATTCATAACTCGAATGTTCGTTAGTCGGGGACTTACTGTATTCGATAATTTCTATAGGCATGAGCTACATATGCCCATGATTGCCTAGTGTCTCTATGATTGATACGGGATTGTGAGTATGCCATCTGTCTATCCTCACAAGAAAGTACGGCCAATCCTCTCTCTCTACTCACAGATACGGATGGCTGGGATTTGAATTCATAACCACTAGATCATAGTGACATGGCTTTTTAAGCAATTTTAAAAATAGTTGGCAAACTGCTGTGTTGAAAAATCAATAAAACATTTCTAGAGTCGGTTCAAAAAGAATGATTCGTTGATGAATCATCGATCCAGTAAACGATACCTTAATCCTTAACCGCCTTCTTAATCTACAGTAAGTGGTATTTCTCCTCTAATTTAGTTATAAATAATTTTTAAAATAATCAAAATCAGGTACCTCGTTATACATTATATCTGCTTTAATAAATCAAAGACATTTCTTAGACTTTCAAGGGTATCGGCTTCCCAAAATACGCTTTATTTTGGAAAACTACAGTGTACGTCAGAAACCTTTTTGCGCCGATGGCAAAGGAAATAGAAGTCATTTTGCACATTCTGAACACACATTTTCCAAAAAAACAAAACAAACAAAAAAACAAAAAAAAACATTTCATTGTAACAAATTAGAAAAAAAAAATCTTGACTGTGATAAAGAAAAAAATTTCTGGTACATGGTGGGGGTTTCATGAAAGTCATGAATCTGGTGTGACATTTAATGATGATAATAACGATCAGGAAATTAAGTATACTTTGGTACAAAAAATATGATCTTTATTCTTTTGGCTTTTTAAAATAATGTCACCATGTAGTCGGTTACTATAGTGCATGCAGTTTACTACAACACTACGAATGAAATATGACCACCACTGATTGCTTCATAAATTTATATGTACATTTAAAACCGGGGACCTGGCCCTCACATGTACTGTAGCACTGTGCAAAAAAAATGTAAACAAAATAAATCAATCGATTAAAAAAAGAAAGAAAAAAAAAGAGAGAAAAAAAAGGTACATGAGCTCCAAACTACTATTTACAGTATAAACATTGAACGAGAAATCGGGAATAAAGCACATCAATGCTGGTCCCAGTACAGTCACATATACTAGCTCTCTGTCTCACACATATATACTATATATCTCTCTCTCACACACTCACACACGCACACAAACACAGGTAATATGCATCCAGATGGCAGTGTAAAAGTGCTCCTCTACAGTGTCGAGTACAGGGGTGAGATACAGAGTGCTGATATGTACAGACAGAATCACCACGGGCTTCAACAGAAGAGCTGGTCGTAACTGTAAATGTTCGCCCTCACAACAGCCCCCTCTGCGCCTGCGCCTGTCATACCCCCCCTGTTGTTCTTCGAGCTGTAAGTCGTCCAGCCTCCCTGCATACGGAATGTTTGGAAGAAAGACGTCGTCGTTGTCTCTTTCGAAAAACCGCGAGGGAATTCGAGAGAAAGGTTCTTTCTACAAAACGTCGCCGTTCTGACACGAAGACATTCAGTTACAAGGTCGTGGATCTGTTCGCCGTCATTGCACGATAATCTGAGGAAACTTTTGTTCAAGGGTGGACATTCAGGCTTCAGGCTGGTCTTGCGCCGACCAGAACGCAAGCACGGTTTTTTATTATTTATTTTTATTTTTTGCGACCGACTCCCTCTGTCTGTTTTGTTGTTCTGATAAATAAGGCAGCGCTTCCAATACATCTCTATCTATAGTTAGAATTAGAATAATATAAAACATTCCCGCTAACCCCCAAGTGGCTGTAAAAATCCTGATCCCTAAACGGACACTGCGCTCCCAAAGAGCGGATACTTCCTGTCTAGTTTATTTCACGACTTTTAACATATAACCATTTTTAAATCTCTGTCTTTTTCTTAAAGTTCTACATTAGCACACTCTCGACAGACTTGCGCTTTGATGGAAAAAAGTTCACACAATCGAAAGAATGAGTATAAAATTTTGATACGTTTAAAAAAAAAAAAAGATCGGCGTATGTTTATAAAAAAAAAAAGGTGCAGGTGTGTCATAATACGCCGTTCTAGAACAAGGACACCAGCGGTAGTGGCAGTGCTAGCTACTGATGAACAGTGTCCTAGTGTCCTCGGGATTGTTGGACAACACTCGGAATGAAGAGATGCGTCCGAAAGCTCCGCTCTACACACACTCGAGTACGTCGTAACAGTCACAGTCACTCTTCTGATGTGTACACGTGTGTGTCGGAGTGTGTGCAGTGTGTCGCGTGTCGACAACATGGACAACATGATCGCCACGCATCCTAGTCAGTCTCTCAACACGCAACAATATACACACACACACGCAGACACACACAGACACACAGACACACACACACGCTCAGTTTGGCATGAGTCCCAAAACCCTTGTGAAGGAAGTCCATAGCTTTGTTCCGCGTAAAATCTGTAAACAGTGTCTCGTTTAAAGAGCAGTCTTCATCACGTACGTTTCATCCTCCCTCTAAACAGTCTCGGGATTTCATTTCTTTTTCTCGCGGGTGTCTTTTGTATTGTTCTCTTTCTCCCTCCTTTCCTTCTCGTACTTGTCCTTCTCTGACTTGGCCACGCTGTTGTACGAGGGCGGTGAAGCCGACGACGGGGTCATGTCCGTTTTGTCTGACGCCGAGTTCTCGGGAAACTTCCCGATCACCAGAACCTCTTTCTCAGGCAGAGTTTCACCGCCGTCCTGCAGCCGCTGCCGGTACATGTCCGATGCCTTCTTGACTGTCACACGGATGCGGTGGCGGCGGAAAGCTCGCTGGATGACAATGGCTGACATTTCCTCCTGCTTGCGCCGCAGCGTGGTGGTGATGGGCTCGTAGGATACTTTGGATGGATTGGAGGCCATGAAGCGCTCCTCCATCTGGCCACGCATCGCGTCCATCTCACCCTCCTCACCCAGCACACGCAGCGTAAAGGCAAACAGGATGTCCAGGCAGTGGATACGGTCTCCGCTGACCATCGGCAGGTCCATTGCGATCAGCTGGATCTTGTTGGGCTTAGGGATGCGCAGTGGTGGGTCCAGGGCATCTGCAAAGTCTGACAGCTTGTCGTACTCCACGAACTGCGTAGCATTCGGGTCGAAGCGCTCCCAAACCTCGTAGAACATCTCAAAATCGTCCTCACTCAGCGGTTCTGCGCTCTCCTCTGTAGCTACGCTGAAGTTCTCCAGGATGACAGCGATGTACATGTTGACCACAATCAGGAAGCAGATGATGATGTAGCTGACGAAGAAGAAGATGCCCACCGATGGGTTGCCGCAGTCCCCACGGTACGAGCTCCCCGGGTGCTCTGTCTCGCTGTCGCAGTCCGGTTCGCGCTTGTTCAAAATGGGTGCCAGAAGGCCATCCCACCCGGCTGAGGTCGTGATCTGGAAGAGGCACAGCATGGAGTTCCCAAACGTCTCGAAGTTGAACATGTCGTCGATTCCGGCTTCATGTTTCACATAGGCAAAGTTAGACATGGCGAAAATGGCGTAGATGAACATCACCAGGAAAAGCAACAGCCCGATGTTGAACAAGGCAGGAAGTGACATCATTAAGGCGAACAAGAGGGTTCTGATGCCCTTGGCCCCCTTGATGAGACGGAGGATACGTCCGATCCTGGCCAAGCGGATGACTCGGAATAAGGTGGGCGACACGAAATACTTCTCAATCACCTCCGAGAGGAACATTCCTGCAACCCAATGCAAAACTCTTGAGAATAATCGAAATGTAATTTCTGAAACTAGGACATTTGAGGACTGCATTTTATTCTTATAAAACACTTTCCCAGCACTTACCGACAATCGACAGAATCACAACCACAAAGTCAAACACATTCCAGCCGATGGTGAAGAAATAGTGTCTCAGCGAGAACATCTTCAGCAGGCATTCGCCAGTGAAGAGCACGATGAAGACCAGGTTGATCCAGTACAGGATGTTATCCATATCTTGGGTCTGATCGTCAGTTTCCACCATCATGGTCACCATGTTCAGGCAGATCAGGATCATGATGATGATGTCGAAGGCTTGCTTGGTGATCAGGTCAAAGACAAGGCCCTGAAGTTTGTTCTGGAAAATGCAAGAAATTTTATTACATGACATTCTTTTATTTTAAGATTAATCATGTATAGCACTAATTATAGGTAAGTGCATAAGATTGAATCCCTTATGAAAGACAAAACCCTAAAAAAATAATAATTAAAAAAAACACACACTAGATGGTAGATGGTTCTGTTGTAGATTGTTAAAAATTAGGTCCCATTTCATTTACTCAATATTTCTTCCTGTCTATCACACATATAGTATGAGGCTATTAAAGGATACTATAACAAAACTGACTGACATACCCAGTGTTAAAACTGCCTGCATGGTTAAAAAAATACATTTTAACGTATGTCGATTCTTGCTTCAGACTATAGACTATAGGTACTTGGGTGTTTTGAGTTATGCATATTTTTAGATTCCTGGTTCAATTTTAAAAGTTAAATTTTGACGCCATGTTTATTACCGATCATGTCCGGTTCCTGAGATATGGCCAGTGCGAGATTGTTTATGAGAAGCAATTTTGAAAAAAAAAAAAGTTTAAATCCTATGTTTAGGATATTTTAATGAGGATTCAGTGATGTGGGGAACCCTCAGTCTCATTTTGACATCAGCATTTCCCTACTACCCAACCCCCACTTCACCAGGCGTCATTCAGGCATCGTGCTGGCAACCTAACCCCATAAGTAACTGCCACAGAAACGATAGATATATCTCCAGGGTGGGGAGTATCTTTATAAAATTTTTTAAAAAGTGCTGTTTTATAGCAAAGGAAAAAGAAAAGAAAATGCATATTTTTTATTACAACCAGAGTAACCAAGTTGGATTAAAGCTGTTCTGCAAAGTGTATTAAAACAAAGTTAAGTGTTAAAACGTTCTCAGTTCTTTTGAAAGATCAGATATGGTAAGATAAGGTATTCATCAACCAATATTTTGCCAAAATTGAAATTTTTATATATTTTACCTACTGCATTCTATTGGCCAAAGCACAAAACTAACATGTGCGACTTAATACCTGACTTAACGTGACAGGTCATAATTAAAAAGTTTTTATTTGGCTCATTTTCTCCCAGAGTCAATTTATCACCAAAGTTTAAACTGAGGACTAAAATTTTAAACATACAAAAAAAATCTAAACAATATTAGTAGATTTAGACTTCGTTATGAGTTTGTCCAGGGGGATGCATACGTCTTCACTTGACTGTACATTATTTATGTGTGTAATATGCTGTACTTACTGTAGGTCTGGGGATGGGTTTCTGTGGCTTCTTCGAACCGAGCTTCTTCATGGCATTGTAGTACTTCTTTTGCTCTTCTGTCATGAAAATATCCTGACCTCCTAAGTAAAGGGCGAAAAAATTATAACAAAGAGGCTGGTTACAACCTCATCCTCATGAATCTTATCTGTAATCCAATCACAGCTCACTCAGACCTACATGATTAGTCACATACGAACCAATAAATGTCAGCGAAGCAGAGCATTGCCTTGTTAATGCACATGAGGATTTATCAACCAAATAAATTTCTCTATATTGTAAACTATAATATTTTTAAGATGGTGGATTATGTTTTTAGGAAACAAATTTGCAGCATGGATTTAAACTGGCTGTATGTGTGTCTGTGTCTGTGTGTGTGTGTTGCTTTTTAACCCATTCTAAATACTCATCTTTTTCTTCTGCTGGTTGAAGTTATCGATGATGACACCAATGAAGAGGTTGAGTGTGAAGAAGGAGCCGAAGATGATAAAGATGACAAAGTACAGGTACATGTACAGGTTCACTTCATAGTCTGGCTGTTCCTCCAGCTGCAAAATCGAAATAAATATTTGTAGTCTGTTTTTTTTGTTGTTGTTGTAAAGAGTTGTAAGTTGTCAATTTACAGTACATATATTGTTTTCAGACACTGTACATGTGGGTCGACCCCATAGTGGGCCGTGAAGGTACTGCAGATGGACAGAGAAAGACCATTTACAATAATTAAAGTACAAATGTTCAGGATTAAAATTTGAAATTAAGCTTGAAGCTACCATGAAATTATTATGATTACTTTTTTAAAGGTTAAAAAATGTATACACTGCAAAAAAATTACATCAAGTGAAATATTCTTTAATCAAGCCAAACCGAATGAAATCTATAATTTCTTAAAATAAGCAAACCAACAAACCAAATATAAGATCAAATGTTACTAAAATTGTAAGGAAAGGTTTTTGTTTTATTGACATTCTTTCAAGAAATAAATTCCTAAAAGTAGCAAAATTATCTGCCTATAGAACAAGAAAGTTTTGCTTACAATTTAAGCAAAATATTATCACAAATAAGATGAATTCTTATTTCTAATCTCATATTCGGTTTGCTATAATCTTATTTTAAGAAACTATAGATACATTTAACTATATTTGCAGTGTAAGAACTAATAAAGCTAAGCAGTGGGATTTAAATTGTGTCATTCTTCATTCACTGCAAAAAAATCGCATCTTAGCATCTCCTATCTATATCTATAATAAATCTATAATTTCTCATAATAAGAATACAACGAACCCAAAATAAGATTATTAAGCTTATTTCTAGTCAAATGTTACTAAAATAGCAAGCCTGCCAGATAATTTAGCTTATTTCAAAAAAATTAATTCCTAGAAACTGTCATAAAGTAAATAGCAAATAAGTAGCAATTAAGTATCTGCCAACAGAAAAAGAAAATTTTCAAATGCAATTGTAGTAACATTTGACAAGAAATATTTGGTTTGTTGTAAACTTATTTTAATAAATTATAGAAAAGTTTGGCTAGATTCAAGAATATTTCACCTGCTAGCATGGCATTTTTTGCAGTGTTTATCTTTTTTTTTTTACATCCAAGTTAATGGAATATTCTTGAATTGAGCTACAGCCAGCTGTAGTGTAATTTTCTAAAGAAAGTTTACAACAAACCAAGTATAAAATTATTATGCTTATTTCTAGTCAAATGTGGCTAAAATTCAAACTGAAAAATGTTTTTGTATTGGCAGAAACTTTTGCTAGCTTTTAGGGATTTGTTTCTTGAAAGGAGTAAAATTATCTGCCAATTTCTCAATTTTATCATTACTTGCAATTCTAATAAAGTTTGACTATAAATAAACTTAATAATCTCATATTTGTTTTGTTGTAAACTTCATTCATTCATTCATCTTCTATACTGCTTTTATCCTTGATCAGGGTCGCGGGGGGCCTGGAGCCTATCCCAGGAGACTTTCGGGCACAAGGCAGGGTACACC
>JAQQZS010000036.1:34115931-34128735 GCA_030068045.1 Platyallabes tihoni
TCGCCATTTCAACCAATCATAACCCGCCAGGAGCGCAGCCTAAATCCTGTTTACATGAAATAAACCTGCTTCCGAGCAAGTTTAAGCTTACGGACATGTTGCTATGACAGCAAATGCGAGAAACGCATTGAAGAACGAAACAATCCGAGATCAGGACAAATCCACAACAATCAAATCCAGCTAACTGAGTTAGCGACGTACGAAGAACGGACCCCATGTTTTGTTTTTAAATTTGCTGTTGTATTTAGTTTTTGCCTTTTTTACTTTTTATTTTGTCCTGTTGCGTTTATGAAGTTGCTGTTGCGTTTATGGCCACCTGATTGAACGCACAGCCACTGCACCCAGTTAATAAGCCCCTACACTGAGAAGGCTGTTTCCTTCAGGAACACACACACACACACACACTGAGCAGTTGACATGAGCTGCACTTACATCTACGATCAGAAAGTCGAGCCAGCACCAGGCGTTGGTGAAATATTTGACGAAGCCGTAAGCGACCCATTTTAGCAACATCTCCAGGATGAAGATGTATGTGAAAACTTTATCCGCGTATTCCAGCACAGTCTTGACCGTCTTCCGCTGCTCTATGTAGATGTCCTCAAATGCCTTCACACACAGAGAGGAAAAAATTATTAATTCACTGTATGCATGAGTATAATTGTAGCTGCTTCGTATTTTTACAGTCTGTCTTCGTTATGCTATTCTGCTCGGCCTAATTTTGCACCGCTTTCTTCTTTCGTATGTTGCAGCTTGAACCGAATCAAAGCCAAGGAGTGTTCATGCTTTAATGAACTCTCATGGAAACTTTACACCTGTGCCTGTAGACTAGTGTGCATCTGTGTGTGTGTGTGTGTGTGTGTGTGTTTGTATTTCTCCTCACCAGAGCACCACTGCTTAGCAGGATCATGAAAATGATGAAGGACTCGAACCAGTTGTGCTCAACAATGATAAAGCAGGTCTTCCTCAGCGTCCACCAGCTCTTCCAGCGTCCTTTCTCCACGTCCACCTGACAGCACTGAAACCTCATCACGCAGCCTGGGACGGGACGGAGAAGATGGTGAAGAACAGTCCAAGAACACTAGAGAACGGGTTCTAAGCTGGAACGGTATCATCAGATATGAAGTCAGGAGATATACATGGACAGGATTGAATAACGGTGCGGACGGGCTCACTTGCTCAAATTCCTCTGTTTAATCCGTCATGTTTAGATTTTAGGGGAAAAAAAATACTCGCCTGATCGCAAGTTCGAATCACGGGTGATACTATAGCCTGCCGCAGCCAGGAGCCTAGAGAGAGATGATTGGCTTTGCTCTCTCAGGGGAAGGGATGGGAGGCGCTCTAGTGCTCTCATATCAATTGCAGCTCCAGCCAATCATAGGCGTCTGTGAGCTCGCGCATGAAAGGAGCGGATAGCACTGTCCTCCGAGTATGTCACGCTGCCCCCTACGGTGCGTGAGCGTCACATGTGTCTCGGAGGAAACACAGGATAGCATTCGTCCTCCCTGGTTGGTAGTTGTAGCCTTAATAGGGGAGGGCCCTGATGACAGGGAGGAATTGACTACGATTATTTTCCGATATTATCATAACATGAAGTGTGTTATTCTTCTTGTACTGTACCACAAGAAATTATTAGCAATTTAGAATTTGTTAATATCAAACTGGTAAAGAGTCACAAACAGGGCAGTAGTGGCTCAGGTGGTTAAGGCTTTGGGTTGCTGCTTAGAGGGTTGTGGGTTCAAGACCCGCCTCCACCACTACCAGGTTCCCAGTGTTGGGTCCTTGGGAAAGACCCTTAACCTGACACCCCAAACAACCCAGTCACTGCATGCACTGGACAAGGCCCAAAATGGACAAGGCCCAAGGCAAAAAGAAAAGTGTGACTTAAGTACATGTTATTTAATAAAGAAAATCATACAGTTGTGAAGTTTCCTGCAACGCAATGTAACAAAACATAGGGAAGGAGTCTCCAGTGTCAAAGCTTTGAGACAGACAGATTTTTTTAACACAGTAAAATCCTCAGGAATACTTGGCATAGATTCGTACCGTAAGTCCAGGGGGTGGTGTTGGACCTGCTCCTGCTCCTCCTATTTGGGGTGGAGTAAAGTAGAGTTGAGCATCGGAATTTGTTTGAGATACAAAATAAGGGGTTAGGGTTGTGGGAGGAATCTGATCAGATCTGGCTCCGCCCCCTGGAATTTTGATACTGTAGAGAGGAGGGAATGTCTCACTTTCTGGTTTCATGACAAGCTGCACCAGGAAAGAGAACGACCAGCATTGATGTGCAGGTGTAGGAAAATAATCACTTCATGACGTGATGATGATGTAAGAAAACAGTCAACTACGAGGTATTATAAATAGAAATCTGGCACATTTGCAGGTGGATTTCGGTTCTTGGCACCGATCACACTGAAGGGATTTAAGGGTGGCACTTCAGAATATACACCTGAATCTAATGTCACTGGAGATCAGACATCTCACACACACACACATACACACACCTTCAGTGAAGCAGTCCTCAGGGTCCAGCGACTCTTCTGGTTCTAGCTCGACCGACTCGGCCCCCTCTCCCGGGGGTCTGATGTCTACCGTGCTTCCCTCGGAAGAACTCGGAGCCCTGTCCACAGGAAGCTTCTAAGAGCACACACACACACATATATGGAAAAGACCGGATTAAAGCTCTGCACTGTGTGTTTCTTAAGCTTCTTGCCTTTTCATTACTTCATGCAGATTCAACCAGATCATTCAAAAGTACCTACAAGCCTGTGGATTGATTGACTGATTGATTGATTTGAGTTGCTCTGTCCTGATTGGTAGCCGTGCGAGATGACCTACAGTACAGCACAGGCTCATGGGTAATCTCACAGTCAGATGTGGGTACGTTTGATGCGCCTTCATTCCTTCCTCATGCAGTTTTTTTTTCTTTAAATCAAGGTGCATATTTAGAAAAAGAATTCATCCAAGCTCAAGTGATCTCGTCAACAAATGTTGAGTGCTTCGAGTATTTTCATGTCCAGTGCAAAACAACAACCTCCCGGTTTTAGGGTATTTTTTTTTCCACCCACCCTTAAAACAACTAATAATTTCTTTTGGATTATATCCATGAGGGATTAAGGACACTAATTCAGATTAGAAGAGGTTGGGATTGTGACATATTCCCGCCCCACTGGGTGCCATGTTCCCCTGATTGACATGAAAACACAGATGGGAAAGTCCATTCCATTAAAGCAGTGGTCAAGCTTCAGTCCGCCAGTCAAGAGTTTGAAGAGGAGGGGAGCCGCATTAGCGCACGTCTAACACCAGGACCGCACGTGCACTCCAGCCTGAGACAGCATTCGCTTTTACACTTCTGCCACCACAACATCTACAACATCTTTTAAAAAATGGCTTTCTGTCGCACTGATTTCAGAAAGTTTGCGTTCAAGAAAATTATAACGAGATTAAAATAGATATATACTGTATAATTATAAATAACATTCATTAACTAGTTTTCTGTCTAACATTATCACATTAGGAAAGCAAGGGACAGCGAGACACAGAGAGATATACAAAAAGAACCAGACAAAAAGAAAAGACTAGAGAGAGGAGAAAGAAAGAAAATAAGAAAGAGACCAAAAAGAGAATGATGCTGATGCAGACACAGAGACAGACAGAGAAATACACAAAAAGAGAAAGACAAAAAGAACGAGACAGAGACAGTGAAAAAAAAATTAACTGAGAAAGAGAAAGAGTGAGTCAGAAAAGACTAGAGAGACAGAAAACAAGAGAAAAAGAAAGAAAGAGACAGAGATAGACACGGAGACAGACCAAAAGAGAGAGATGCACAAAAAGAGTGAGTGAGAGAGACAGAAAGAAATAAGAGAGCGCGAGAGAAGACTAGAGTGAGAAATAGAGAGATGATGGAGATACAAAGAAGAAAACGTGAAAAAGAGAGAGAGAGAGAGAACTAGAGAGACAGAGAAGACTAGAGAGATACAAAGAAAAAAGCTAAGAGAAAAGAGTAGACAAGAGAGAGAGATAGGGAGAAGAGTAAAGTAATTTCTCCTCCTTATACACAGTAGAAGAGTCACATTGCGTGTCCTTGTGATTACTGAAGTCCTGACGGCTGTAACTGAGGGGTTTCTGAAACTCGTTGATGTTTTTATTCGAAGTCTATCAGAAGTGTGTGTGTGTGTGAGGTGAGAGGCCTGAGCCACGGTGTGTGTGAAACACTGACGCAGGCCCCTACAGTGGAGTCGTGTTCACAGGCCGAGGCGATGGCGGAGTGAAAGGCGGCGCTCGGGAATGCTGTCTGAAACTGAGCGGCAGCGCTGGTTGCCATGGTACCCAGCTAATGCGGCGCGGGGGAATGATGTAAGCATGCCGTGTGCAGATTCAGAACGTTCTAGATTATCTTTCAGAGTTCTCTCAGAGCTCAAAAGCTGCACAGACCCTTTCGAGCAGAAACGGTGTCACAGCAGGGTTAGATCTTTCTTTTCTTTTTTCTTTTTTCTTTTAATGTTGTGTGCTTTCAGAAATGTCCTGCACCCCCTTGTGTTATAGTTTGTTTGCTTTCTTTCGTCCAATTGAGGATGCCGCCTTTATCATTTGAGCAAACATCCCTGTTAGAGCAAGCTTAGGGAAGATATGCAAATTCATCCAAAAGCAACGTTAAACAAAAATATACAGCATAAAATGAAAATACAGATTTTCAATTGAAAGATAAATTTGCGCTCAAATAAACTTTGTAAACGATTAGCTTGGTTTCATTCAGGATTACAAAGATAAATCAGTTCATTACTACTGGATCATGTTACTGCAGTGTATTATGGACAGTACAGTATACATGGATGTACTGCCCCTAGTGGTGATGCTTATGATAGCATTTTTTAAAAATCAGAACAACCGTCCATATATATTTTTTTTAATTAAACCCTAAAACCCTGTTGATACCAAGCTGATAGTTTGAGTCCAGAGCTGCGATGCTGTAGAGCAGCTTTCATCATTCCTTTATGAACAGTATTGATGTCAAATATGAGCCATGGACTAATTCTATTGAGGCAATGTCATTCCTTTTTTTACCCCTCACTCACTCACACACACACACACACACACGCACACACACAGCAAGGGCATTTTCATACTTGGGCCAGGACTGACACTTTTGGCAGCAGGGCTTATAACCTGAAGAACAGTTCCATTACACCACTCAGGACCTGGTTGAATTAATCGATATCACACTCGAGGTCGTTCTGTTGTACAGAATATCAGAGCGGCTGTGATGCGTTTTTAGGCACGAGGGCGCAGCCCAAGTATTGACGATATCGCAGTCGTGTGATATTGCTTTTATAACAGTTCTACAAATACTGTACCATTTATTATCAACAGATTATGATTTGTTTCTTTATTCTTTTTTGCTCCACCTACACATTCTTCTGCGACTGGCAGAACTAACTAACTGCGCCTGCCGGAGCGGTTAGTTAGTTGGTTAGTTGGAGCGGTTAGTTAGCTGGTCAAATTTCCACTTCCGCTAAAATATCAGCTAACTTCTTGGTCCTGGGGTTGAATTCCAAATAGTCTTAAATGAAAAGCTAGTGCACTATATGTAGGGTGTACAATCACTTATTCCACACACCAAGAAATTACTACTGCTAGTCAATAGTAGTGCTTTCAATATTTGATCCTAATGGCTTCCCATAGTCGCAGCTGTGTGTAATAATGGCACGTTTAATGCGGATGACTAAGGAAACATCACCAGATTCTTGATGGAAAAAGCTTCTAGTTGGAAGTTTGGATAAAACCAAAGTTGTGTGCTCAAGCTACCTCCAAAGGGAACCATGTTTCCAAGACTACATTAACTGTAAGACCAAAAGTAGGAGCAGGGGCTCAGGTGGCTAAGGCTCTCGGTTGTTGATTTTTGCATCTGAGGATCTGGGTTCGAGCAAGCCATTGGTGGGTTACCACACCCCATACTACCTAGCCAGTGCACGCCGTGCCAGTCCTATTCAAAAGATTTTAATTTAACATTTGCTAAATGTTAATGTTTGAGATGTTATAAAACTGCATAATCTGTTTCCTTTAACCAGTTTGTCACGCTTTTCTTTATTTCATCATTGCACGTTTATAAACCAGGTAAATCTGGTTAAATAAAAACTTGTGGTTAAACCATATAGTTAAATGTCCCAGTGCCGTTATGCTCTATATCACCACTCTTGTGCTCTATATCACTCTAGGCTCTCGTCCAATCAGATTACTTGGCCGGAACTCACTGTTTTTAATATCCTTTTGGTTCGAATACACACATAATAAAGAACAGAACAGCTTTTTTTTGGATGTATGCATGAGCCATTCATATCTCAAAGAAAAATTTTCTCAGAGCAAACACTCACACGAGACAATGTGAGCTAGTTACAACACACAACCCATTCATTTATTTATCTGTTTTATATATCTGTAAGCTACAGGTGATACAGTATGACAGAGGATACAGTATATGGTACATGTTTTTATTATATAGATTTAGTAGTATATTTTTTCCAATGTTTAAAAATATATTTATAATTAGAATAATTATAATTAAAAGTGCCAAAATTTTAAGTGTAGAAATAGAGGAGACCCAAGTGTAAAAATGGCCTACCACACCGTCACTCACTCACTCATTCATACACACACACACACACACACACACGCGCATGCTTTCACACAATAACTCCGCTAAGTTCATTCAGCTTTGGATGCTCAATGACAGCTTGAGTCAGTGGAAATAAAATAAAAATGTTAAAAATGTTATGTTCAAACAAACCAACCAAAAATAAGGTAGTATAAGGATGGCTTGAATTATTGATGGAAAATGATGATCTTGCTCATTCCGTATGATTGTTGTTACTGCCAAGAAGCCCAGTGCTCTAACAAAAAAAAAAAAAGAAAGAAAGAAAAGAAATGGAATAAATGGGGGGAAAAATGCTAACAGCTGTCTCTCTCCAGTGCAGTGGGATTTAAAAGGAAGGAGGGATTTAGGGAGGGCACAGGCATAAAAGGATGAAAAAAGAAAGGGCAATCCGTTCCAAAAGAGAGAAAGAGAGAGAAATGAAAAGATAGAGAGAGACAAAGAGAGAAAAGAAAAAGAAAGGGAGAGAGAGAGAGTTTGGGAAGAGAGACGGCAGAGGCAGTCTTCATGGTTAGTGTGTGGGAAGAGGAAAGACTCTTACAGGGGTCTCTCAGAGAAAACCTGGGGTTCGTCTCTCATTACGCTGCAATAACAGGTCACACACAGAGAGATACACACTTCACAAAACATGGATAACAACGTCGGCAACTTCAACACACCACCAGGAAAAGATTACAAGGAGGAAGAAAGGAGGTTAGGAACACTCTGATAGTTGTACTTTTCGGGTTTGTTTTGTTTTCTTAAAGGTACGCATGGAAATGCAGTTGAGAAAAGACACACACACACACACACACACACACACTTACTGTACTTACTTAGTATACACTCTCTCACATACAGTACAGTACATGCATGTGTGTAAACTTAAGCACACTCAATTTCACCCTGGGCATTAATGCTGCATTAAGCAATTTCTTCAACAAGCTGACTTGATTCATAATCTGGACTGAGTGATGCTGTTCATGCTCAGCTGGTTGTAAAAATTACGGATTATATGCACTGTTACACTGTTACACATTTATAAGCTGTACAGGCTACACAAAGTCCTAAATAGTTAGCTATGATCTGGGTCATGTGATCATGAGGCTTATCATACACACACAAATATAAATAAAAAGATTCTACGGCATAAAAAGATTCTACGGCAAAACGACTCAGGGAAAATTGAGAAAATGTGACATTTTAACTTGTTATAAATATTAAACAGCTTAAAATTTAAACAACACACTAACGAATCTGGTCTAAGATTTCAGATCTCTTCCCTACCTCTTTGCTTCCCTCCACGTCGCTCGACTCGCTGCTGAAATCCTCCGTGTTAAGGTTCTCGAAGTCTGACTCGCCCACCGCGATGGGCACCGTGACCGTGAGGCTTGGATTGTGGATAAATGACATGTAATCCCCTTCCTCGATGCCGTACTTTCCATGGCTTTCCACCCCGTTGCTAGGCGACACGCAGCCCTCCTTGAGGAAGTCCTTACCGAGGTCGACGGCCACAGGGGCATGGTTGGTAAGGCAGTTTTCCTTGCCGTCGCTGTGCAGGTCGTCCAGGGGCTTCTCCTCGTCTAGGGCGCCGGGTTTAGTCCCGGCTAGGAAGAGGCTCTGCAGGAACTGCCTAAGAGTTGATTTTATGAAAGCGATCCCCTTTTGGATTCGGCCCACGGCGATCTGCAGGTTGTTCATCTCGCTGTCGTCGTCAGTCGAGGCCAGGTTGTCTGCGCTGAAGGAGCTCAGGAGCAGGGCCAGGAAGAGGTTCAACACCTACAAGGCAACCACAAATGGATTCAAAATGATGCCATGATACCAAAATGGGATTTCTTGACCTCTAAAGTGGTAAGGTGTGTGGGGGGGGGAGACGGGACGGGATGGTGTAGCATAATTTCACACTGGGGTGGAAATAAACCAAAGAAAGAGAGAGAGAGAGAGTTTGGGAAGAGACGACAGAGGCTGTCTTCATGGTCAATGTCTGGGAGCATGGGTACTATCTATTTATGCGTAAAGCCTATTTTAAAATCATCATTTGCTGATTTCATCATTTGGCATGGCTGACTTTGGGTTTAGGGTTGAACAGGTCACACCAAATTGGGTGAGATTTGGAATAAGTTTGCGGGTTGAAGTTCACTTTTGACATTTTTGGCAGACGCCTTTATCCAGAGTGGCTTACATTGTTATCACGTTATGCATCAGAGCAGTTGAGGGTTAAGGGCCTTGCTCATGGGCCCAACAGTGGCAACTTAGTTTTGAAATAGTTTCACCTCATGGATCCCAAGTCAAACAGGTCCAACCCTGTTAAACCAGAGCCATCCATGACTAGAACGAATCAAGAGTGCAAAGCTGACCGTGCCTTTAAGGGCAGGAGATAAATAACCTGTCTAATCACACCAACACTAGCCATTTGTGTTCATCTGCAAGCTTATGTATGCAGAAGACGGTGGATAGCACTTTCTCTCCCAATTGCATTTTTCTAGTATGGTGCATTGAATAGCAGTTTAAAAACATGTGGTTTTACCCTCATTGTCTCGCAGATGTCATGTGATATGGAAGAACTAGTTGGAGGGTGGGAATTGGTATGATTCCATGTAGGGGTGGGAAAGGCGCCATGGTCAAATGGACATTGTTTACTGCAAAAGCAGACCTCTAGCAAATAGTGATAGAGCTGTGATAGTTATTTGAAAACCATCACCACGCTTCCTATGGGTTATTTTCTCAAGTGTCTTATTCTTTATATATCTAGTACTTAAAATGTTTGAAAAAATAGCTTTAAATTTTAACTTTTCAAATGTTGGAGGGCATCTAATGTAGGTTGAACATTTTGCCAAAGGTTAAAAATTTGTTTCAGAAGTCCAATGATACAAGGCTACAAAATGAAAAAGAAACACCAAGGACCACAGCTTGAGAAGGTTCGATAACCGGATCTTACCACCAAGTTCCCAATAACCATGACCATCATGAAGACGATGAGGCACATGGTCTGGCCGGCCACCTCCATGCAGTCCCACATGGTCTCGATCCACTCGCCGCACAGCACGCGGAACACGATCAGGAATGAGTGGAAGAAATCCACCATGTGCCAGCGTGGCAGCTCGCAGTCTTCCGCAATGTTGCACACGTACTCACGGTAGCTTTTTCCGAACAGCTGCATGCCCACCACGGCGAAGATGAAGACGATGATGGCCAGGACTAAGGTCAGGTTACCCAAAGCGCCCACTGAGTTCCCTATGATCTTGATCAGCATGTTCAGAGTGGGCCATGACTTGGCCAGCTTGAACACTCTCAGCTAAGGGACATAGGAATGATACACACTTGAGTGCAAAAGTTTACACACCCACTTAGGTGTGTAAAGCGAGATTAAGCCTCTCAAAGCCACAGTAATAGTTCATTATTAACCTATACATAGCATACATTATTCCTTTTGACCTTTTTACCTTGCAGTTTAATTAAGTAAACACATACAGTACACATGGCTCAAAATCAATAAAAGATAGCAGGATCTCAGTTGCATCATGTCATTCTCATCAGTACCATCCCTACATCATTAGAAATTGTGGTTTACATTAAAGAATTATTTTTTTAGCATAAAATTAAGAGCTTCCTCACCAATCGGAAAGACCGAAGCACAGAGAGCCCTTCCACATTCGCCAGGCCCAACTCTATCAGGCTTAAACTCACAATGATGCCATCAAAGATGTTCCAGCCCTCCTGGAAGTAGTAGTAGGGGTCCAGGGCGATGACCTTTAGACACATCTCAGCTGTGAAGATCCCTGTGAATACCTGTACACACAGATATGCACTCCAGTCAGCTCTGCAGCTCAGTACAGTATTGTGTTTACAGTGTTTTAGCAGCATTTTAAAAAGGAAATGTGCAACAACCCTAAAGGGAATGAAATACTGTTCCAAGTTGGAAACACAACTGATCCAGTTGAGTACGAATATGTGTTTGTGCGTGCTTGCATGTGTGTTTGGGTTGGTATCAATCCAGTCAACAAATATGGAGATTTCTGATGAGCTTGGTGGAAGAAACTGTTACACAATCTGACCATAAGGGGCCAAATGTTTTGGGATGTTTTCCTAGACAGTAGGTGGATGAAGAGTTTGTGTGAAGAATGTGTGGGTTCCTCCGCTGGTGGCTAGTGGTGTCTGGTGTAAATGTCTGTGACCAAGGGATGAGAGAGCCCAATGATATTCTCAGCTGTCCTCACTATGACCTGCTGGGTCTTGCCATCCAATAGTGGAATTTTCCAAACCTGACAATGATGCAGCTGCTCAGGATGCACACCACTGTCCCTCTGTATAACAACTTCACAGAAAGTAGAGATGCTGCTGGGTGCTCTTGTTTATAGAGCTGTTGTTGAGGGACCAGATGAGATTTGTCATCAGACAAACACCATGAAATCTGGTGCTCTTGATGATCTCCACCGAGGAGGCATCGATGGCCGGTGGTGAGTGCTTGCTTTGCAGAAGACAACAACCATCTCTACTGTTTTGCCAGAGTTTTTCAGAGACATGTTGTTGGCTCTGCACCACTTTCTTAACTGCTGCATCCGTTCCCTGTATGCTGACTCATTGTTCTTGCTGATGAGACCCACTGTGGTTGTGTCACGGGTGAATTTAATGATGTGTTTCAAGCTGTGTTGTGTTGCACAGTCGTGAGTCAGCGGAGTGAACAGCAATGGATTGAGCACACTCAGTTTGAAGCAGGACACTGAAGACTTCCTGGGCTTGGAGGACAATAGTTGTGGCCTGGAATCATGACAGAGGAATCAAGAGATGTGGAAGATGCTAGGTTGCTAGATCTACCGATGCTATTTGCACACTGTTTGAGCAGTCTGCCAGGAATGTTGTCTGGTCCAGCAGCCTTCCCCAGGTTTGAATTTGCTGATGGCTTCTCACATTACACGCGGTAAATCACAGCACCTAGTTGTCAGGAGGAGGGTTGATCTTCCTCACTGCAATGTCATTTTGTACCTCAAACTGATCATAGAACTAGCTGGGTTTATCTGGCATCACCTGTGAGGCATCACTGTCGAAGACAGGCGTGGTTCTCTTGAAGGCCTGAATGCCCTTTCCGCACGTGCCGCATGTTGCTGCTTATCTTTCCCAGAAGTCCAAGATAAAATGAAGATATAATTTACATTTTCATAGGTGGTACTTGTTTGTTTGCTGGCACAGGAAACATGAATGGGGAAAAAATTACAAAGAGAATAAACAAAAATAAAGAGTTGAAGTTAAAAGAAAAAAAGAAAACAGTATTGAGTCTCTTGGTGAACATTTGGTTGCATCCTCCAACAGGGTGGTGTTATGAAGTTACTTTTACCATCTTTTGCTTAAAGTTGATTCTTTTTTAATAACACACAAATCCAAAGTGTTTGCATATTCTTTTTTTAATCCTGACACAACCGTTCCATTTTATCCAGGCTTGGGACCAGCGCTGCATGGCTGAGGTCTGGGCATTGTGTGGGAACTGGACCTGGGCCAACCTTTATTATTTAATTTTATTTATATATATTATAAAATCGGCATAAAACCTGTGGCAAAGTTTTGTGCAGATCAGATGATGCGCTGTGGCGACCTTTTGAAGGGAGCAGCCAAGAGTCCAACAACAACAATTAAATAAAGTTTGACACAAAAGCATGTTCTTGAGGAAGAAAAGTCACAAATTCCAGGAAAATGGTAAGTCGCAGCTTTTCCTTTGACAATTGCAATGGAGACGCCTTTCTTAACCTAAGATAATGAGAAAGAACCAAATTGCCTATTATGGCTACTGTATGCTGATGATACCCAGATTTACCTAGCCTTATCTCCAAATGACTACAGCCCCGTTGACTCCCTCTGCCAATGCATTGATGAAATTAACAGTTTAACAGTGCATTTGGAAACAAATTTGAAGCCCTGAAGGTGAATGCATACCTTCACTCTAGGGATCAAACAACTAAAAATCAAGTCAAGAATCTTGGGATGATTCTGGAGACAGACCTTAGTTTCAGTAACCATGTCAAAGCGGTAACTAAATCAGCATACTATCATCTTAAAAACATTGCAAGAATTAGATGATTTGTTTCCAATCAAGACTTGGAGAAACGTGTACATTGCCTTTATCACCAGCAGGGTGGATTATTGTAATGGTCTCCTCACCGGCCTTCTCAAGAAGACCATTAGACAGCTGC
>JAQQZS010000036.1:34195448-34208178 GCA_030068045.1 Platyallabes tihoni
GCACCCTGTCCAGGGTGTACCCTGCCTCGTGCCCGAAAGTCTCCTGGGATAGGCTCCAGGTTCCCCGCGACCCTGATTAAGGATAAAGCGGTATAGAAGAAGATGAATAACATGGATTCTGTCAGCTGCCCGTCATGTCAGCACAGGTAACGATGCAACGCGATTTTTATTTATTAGCCTCACCGCGAAGGCGCACTTAAATACCTTGGCTGTTTTCACTGTGCAGAGGTTGGCCCTGTTCCAATATTGTTTTTAACGCTCCCGACTCTTTTCGACTTCACAGTCGTCGAACCTTTGTTGCCATCCTAAGGGCTGTTCCAGTACTTTATCAGCTGCAGCGAAGTTCGTTAGATGAGACCTCGAAGCGGCGAGAGATTGAGTCAACATCAGGAGCGGAATTTACCCAGAAGGCATTGTGATCTGATGCAGGTTCTTCAAACCAGCAAAAGATGGTGGGTGAAGCTGTGCTGATATGTGAGCAAGAGCAGGAAAATGCTTCATTTTTACAGGGGATAAGTTTAGAACTTTGTGCGAAAGTAGAACCTGATAAGGATGTTACACACTCTTGCTGGTGACTGTAAATAGCCACTTGTTTGACATAACAGTGTACATCATAAACACAATCATTGCAGGATTATTGTAATGTTCTGCTGTTAGATTTTAACCCAGGATCATCTTTTCACCTTTAGGAGCTGTGTCTGTTTACTCTCTATGATATTTGTACACTTTTCTGACCGAATAATGCAACATGATTCACATTCTCTAATATTTCACTTGACTGTATTTAACTTTGTGATGTCCAGATCATGTATGAAAATGATTCCTCACACTGCCCGAACCATTCTTAGTCGATCTGAGTCCTGGAATATGGCCGTCTCATGAGGAAAGAAAAACTCCATAGATGTGATAACCTGGTCATTCAGCTGACTTCATTTTATTGCCACATAACATTGCTGAGTCTAGACCTGAGCAACTGAAGCAAGATGACACTTGCGCTTATACGCTTCCCTTCTTACCCTGATCCGCCCATCGCTCTGGAATAGGCGGATGCATTGGACCACATGACCTTTTTTCGGACCACATGACCTTTTTTCATTATGATCCTGAAGCGTTTATTTTTTGATGAATCCTAACATCAAGTATTTTTCTTATGGCCACGTTGAGGTTTAGTCCCAACCCTGTGAGTTCTCGTCACATCATGTGTGTGTATGAAAATGCTCTTACACTCCCACACCACTGAATATCAGAGTTGAAACATCCCCGTCCATTGGGTTTCCAAGTCAATCTTAAACACACCAATGAGTTCTGTTGAAGCATTTATGCTTTTTCATTGTGATTGTCGTCAGGATCCGTGTTTAAAATAAAAAAATAGATATTGTCATCTATACCACTTTATTCCTTGTACAGAGTCACGGGGGGCCTGGAGTCTATCCCAGGATACTCAGGGCACCAGGTGGGGTACACCCTGGACAGAGAGCCAATCCATCGCAGGGTACACCCTCACATACGCTCATTTACACACTATGGGCAATTTGGGAATGCCAGTTAGCCTAATTTGCATGTCTTTGGACTGGAAACCTGAGCACCCTGGAGGAACCCCATCACGCACTGGGAGAACATGAAAACTCCATGCAGACATCGGACCTTGGACCCTGGAGGCGCAAGGCGACAGTGCTAACCACTAAGCCACCGTGCCGCCAAAAACGAGACTTTACGTTTAAATATACTGTATATACTGTGCTAGTTTGGAAAATCTATAGGGCTTGTACTGTATGTACAGTAGGTTAGTGTCTAGAACAGTACATCCACGCCTGAATTGAAACACAGCCCTAGTTTGTTGAGTCACTTGTAGTAGACAATTACCGTTTCATTTCTGAGCGCTCGCACAAGCCATGCTCCAAATGACCGCAGGATACACATAGCATGTAGCGTCTATACGTGTAGGTGTAGATAAGGCAAGTGTAATCCTTAAGCCTTAAGATGCAATGTAATCTGTAATACCTCAGGACTCTCCGCTAGTTTGTAGATAGTGAGTAAAAATAGATACACATGATGGGGCATGTTTTATAGATACTTACAGACACATGAACATTATAATCCTTGGCATGTTTAAACAGTATTACTACTAGAAAAAGTGATTATTCCAAGTTTCAGCAGTAGATTTTTAAATGCGATGGGAAAAAAAAATACAAATTACAATTTCTCATCAGTTTGAATCCTAGTTGTTTATCATTTAGTCTTTAACCACAGTCAACAATCCCAAACACAATCCTGCGAAATGAAAACTTCGAGCGGACGCCCCTCCATGCCTCATCCTCCCACAGACAGCACCGATGTTAGTGAACAACAGAATGATTCTTTCCTTATTTGTAATTATAGCTCTGGGAGCGTTTGGCTCTTTGTACGCTGTAAAATACTTGTATGGTTATGTAAGTCATGTCGTATGCATATAGAGATGATGGAGAGATGATTCGTTTACTCTTGGACTATCCTGCCATGGGGGAATTTTTCATGAAATGCCTTTAACCGTGTTTGGTAAACCGGTCATCGAGGATAGAAATGTTATGATCGTTCGTGAAATGTCACTGTCAAGAGAGATATAAAACACACACACACACACACACATATGGGCGAGTACGAGTAATTCACGTGTTAGACACTAGGGAGAGGGAGAACAATAACAACTCAGTTATCCATTTGCGAGTGTCTAAAGGGTCTATTGGAAGTGTTTTTGTTTATAACAGCGCACAGTGGTCCATTAGGCGAGACGGCGGCTTAGTGGTTTTGCGTTGTCGCCTTGCACCTTCAGGGTCTGGGTTCGATTCCCACATCAGGGTCTGTGTGCATGGAGTTTGGGACAGTTCTCCCTGTGCTTGGTGGGTTTCCTCTGGGTAACCCCCGGTTTCCTCCCACTGTCCAAAGACAGGCAGATTAGGCTAATTGGTGTTTCCGAATGTAAATGTGTGTGAGACTGTTGACCAAAAGTCCTGCCACAGCCGTAAAATGGGAATAAATACAACGGTGATCACCGCTGGCCTCCACGGTCCCTAGTTGGACTGCAGAGGTTCCTAGATGGATGGACAGATGGTCCATTAATGTATACCACCTGTATATACATGAAAAAACACACAAAACCAACCCAAAACGTCATCTACTCGGTTTTGATGAACCTGTGGAACCTGATGTGACCTTGGTAAATCATCTGGCTCAAGGAACTGCATTCTGAACATCTGCATTTCTACTCATCATAATTGGAAAGGGTGGCTGTTTGACTTACTGTACCTGTCCTTGTCTTGAACTCACTCCATTCTCTCCATTTTTCTCTCATCAGAAAAGAGTTTCAACACACAGAATTGGAAGTTTTTTCGCATTTCTGAAATACTTAAACCAGCCCGACAGCCAGTCACGGTAATATTTTCCCCTAAAATTTGATACGAACTTTAGTGTAACAGCAGCTTTTGGATTTCATACATTCCCCTGCTGCAATATGATTGGATGATTGAATCAATGTATAGGTGTGCAGGTGTTCCTATTAAATTGGCCAGTGAGTTTCACTTCTCAGGTTCTCAGGTTTCATGCTGTTTCATGTGCTTTAAAAGAGGATGAATTTTTTACTGAGTCTGATGATGTGCTGCGAGTTGAGGTGAGGTGCATGTGTGTGTGTGTATTTGTGTGTGTGCCCCCACACGCACGAAGAGTAGGTGGAGTAGATTTGTATCATAATTTTCTCTCTTAATGATTGCATTATACTGTTACACTAATCACACTTCATTTAGCTTTCCTGACTCCTTTCACATTGCACAATGCTCAACCTGCCTCCTTCGTACAATCCTGAACAAAGCGTAGGCCTGTATTTTACACAATTTGTGAGCACAAATTAATTTAAATCGTTATCAAGGAACATAATTGTAGAGATAAAAGAAGAGCAGAGAGAGAGAAAATAAACAAGATTAATTAACCTGTTAGGTTTATTCATAGTGTTTGCTAACTAACAAATTATGTAAGCTCTACTACAGTATATAACTCTATACAATATCTACTGTATATAAAGTAAATAATTAGTTTTGAGCGCTTGACTATTTTTTTTATTTTTCTTCTTTCAGCTGCTCCCATTAGGCACATTTTTTTAATTATTTTTTTTTAGCTGATGCCTTTTCTGATATACCCAATTTGTCAAGGTTTGTGACAGGCCCGCACAGTGCACTTGTGGGACCCCTAGTGGCTGGTTCCTGGATGGAAATCGAATCTGGGGCACAGTGGTGACAGCACCATATACTAGCCACAAGCCCATCTTGTCATGTCCTTGCTTTAAAAAAAAAAAAAAAAAGTACAGTAAATACATGTTTAGTTGCCATGGGTGATGCCTCTTGGAATGGGGCGGGGCTTATTTCAGGGCCAGAAATACAGTTTATAAAGAGGAGCCTGAAACAAAGAAACTAACCCGAAACAAGGTCAATCAGTCACTCATTGTCGTCTACACCACTTTATCCTGTATACAGCGTCACGGGGTGCCAACAGCCCATACACACACACACACACACACACACACACACACACACACTGACACTCATTCACCCACTACAGCTAATTTGGGAACGGCAATTATAGCCTAATTTGCATGTCTTTGGACAGTAGGAGAAAACCAGAGTACCCGGAGGAACAGACAAAGGTGGGAGGTGCAAAGCGACAGTGCTAACCACTACACCCCTATATACCACCTCTCAGAGAACAAAATGAATTTATGCATGTAATGAAATAAATGAAATTAGAGTTTTTTTTAAAAAAAATTTAGAATATTTAAAATAGTCTGGAAATATCTTTAAACTTTACAAACTGCAGCTTTTGTTCCTTTTCATTTTGCAATGTTTCCTGACTTAATAACTTAATTATCAGCTTAGAAAGCATGCATTGTATTTTTTTTTTGCTTGTTTTTGTTTGATCTTGTTTTTTTTTTTTGAATGAGAGATTTAGAAGTTATTTCTGTGTCTACTTGTCCATGCGTATCCTACAGAACATCCATCATGAAATATTTAATAATTGAATGTAAAAGCAATGGTGTATTTCAAGTCAGTATTTTTTTTTTAGATATGTAATTATTTTCTTGATCATGTGTTTTAATAGATCAATAAGGGGGAACTGAAACAAGCTGAATTTAAGGATTTTTAAGCTACACATTTTTTTTTTTTTTAGGATGGTGTGCAAGCTTTTTAGCCTCCTAAATCTAGATAATGACCTGTTTGCCCCAGAATAGAATAGAATACAATAGAATAGAATAATGGGATACATTGAGACTTGTAAGGAACATCTGTACTGATGTTAATCCAACATCTGGGATTGATGATGATGATGATGAAGAAGAAGAAGAACTGACAGCCTCGACTCCGAGCTCTGGTGTAAAGAGCGAACAGTGTAGAGAGAGAGAGAGAGAGAGAGAGAAATCAGCTCAGCCTCTATAGAGCCACATCTCGGACTCGAGTTGGCCTGTCCGGCAGGAGCGCATGCGCACTGCGCGCCCCGCTGCTTTCCTTTCCAGCAGCTGCTCGGAGGAGCCGGAATTCCAACATGGCAGTATCGGTGGTGGTCAGTCTCACTCGCAACAACTTGGAGCGGCTCCAGAACACCAGCAGCGACTGAGAGACCCGGACTGGACGGAGCGGAAGTCTGGCGCGCTTCACCGCCGCTCGCACAAAAAGCGCATGACGGCTCCGGTGCGTCCGGACACAGACAGGTAAAGAGTTTATTATTATTATTATTATTATTATCATTATCATTATTACTGTTATTGTTACATTCATTATTGTGCATGTTAGACATCTGGCGCTTATTGTGTGTCAGATAGAGAGAGTGTGTGAGTGTGAGTGTGTGTGTGAGTGTTGGAGGGAGAAAGGGGCCATGACAGCGCACGGACCGCGGCGCAGCGCGCGCACACCGGAGATCCGCGCCGCCATCAGAACCGAGACACAAACAAGGCGGGTCCGAGAGAGAGAGAGACCTGATCCGAGTTACCGAACCAACTCGGGGGGTTTCGTCTAATCTGTCTCAGTTATTCAGTCCGTGTGTCCCTTTCAGCGGTCAACACACACACACACACACACACACGCACACACACGGCGTTGACCGACAGAGCCGAGCCTTAAAAACACAACAGTAACACTACTGGTCAACATTTTCCCATCATGGTTTTAATGGAGTGCGCAGCTCTTTACACACTCATATAAAGGGCTCTCTGGACTCGTACCAGCAACCAGCAAGGGTACTCCTCTTATCTATCTATCTATCTATCTATCTATCTATCTATCTATCTATCTATCTATGCATCTCTAAGTCCGGGTCACCCTAAAGCTACGATAAGTAAGACTTCTTCTTTTCCTCTAAACGTGGCTATAGAGTAAATGCAGCTTATAATATAAAAGCTTATATAATATAATAACCTGCATCATCGTAAAGGTGAGGTGAAAGGTCCAACAGGTGGATCTGTGGCACAGGTGGTACACGTCAGTACCCTTTAAAAAAAAAAAATTGTGCAAAATCTTGCATCTTATCTGCTTGTACATTGAGCTGCAGCACGTTAAAGTGCTTACAGCAGCTTTAAATCATGCGAAGGTGCCAGGGATGAGTTACAGCCTGCAATTCCAGGTCCGAGATTCATACAGAAAGAACAAACCCCTTTTAATAAGTAGACTTCTACTGTACGAGTACACCGGTACTAAATAAAACACCGGTACTAAACTAAATTCTCTTCTAGTCGCGTTATCATTTCTTGAAACGTGGATATACTGTAGGTTACCTCTAAAAAGGCGTATACAGTACTGTATTTGCAGCAAATATATGCAGCTTATTATATAGAAGCTTGATATGTGGTACAGGTGGTACAGTTTAGTACCCTTTTGTATTCCTAAACTGATCATGCATGTCGCATCTTGCTTACAGCAGCTTTAAACCATATAAAGGTGACAGGGATGAGTTGTCCATCTTGCATCTGCATTTCCAGGTCCGAGATTCATACTAGTACAAACCCCTTTAATAAGTAGACTTTTATGAGTACTAAATGGTACCTTTCTTTCCTTGTTGCTTTATCTTTTTTTGAAACGTCAGTATCGTGAACCTTTAAAAAGGTACAGAATATATGCAGCTTATTATATAAAAGCTTACATAATATAATAATCTGCATCATAAAGGTGCGGTTTAAAGGCACAACAGGTAGATCTGGTACAAGAACGGTACTCCTTTTGTGGTATCTATCTTAAAATGATTTACTGGCGACTTAAACATCATCCCCTACATCTGCATTTCCAGGTTCGAGACTCATACTGAAAGTGCAAACCCTTTTGTTCTCAGGAATATTTAGACTTATATGAGCACACTGGTACTAAGTGGTACGTTTCCTTGTCGCTTCATCTTTTGTGGAAACCTTCAAAAAGTTATAGACTATATGCAGCCTATTATGTAAAAGCTTATATAATAACCTGCATCAGAAAGGTGCTTTAAAGGTACAACAGGTGGATCAGTGGTACAGGTGGTACAGTTTGGTACCAATTTTTTATTCCTAAACTGATCGTGCATGTTGTATCTTGTCCCCTTGTACATTAAATAACAACACGTTAAAGCTCAATGGGAGAACTCCGGCTTGCTTACAGCCGCTTTAAATCATGTGAAAGTGCCAGGGATGAGTTACAGGTCACATGTTATAGCATGGGGAGTGTTAGGCGTTAGGGGAATCTCTCTTTCTTTCTCTCTCTGCCTCTAATTGCACACAGAGGTTAATGAGAGCCTGTCAATTCTTTTACTTTCTTCTCAACTAAAAATGTCTGATCTCTGATTCTCTCTCTCTCTCTTTCTCTCCCTCCATCCCTCCTCCCTAGCGACATGATGAGCAGTGTATATGGTAGGTGTGGTTTTTTTTCTTCTTATCTGTCATTTCATTATTTTTCTTCTGTTTTTTTCCACTGCCCACACATTTCTACATTTCCACCCTCAAACGCTGTCTTAAAAAAAAAAAACGACTGGGGTTATAATCAAATGGCATTGAGTTGAGTTTGCTTTGAGTGTGCGAGAGGTTAGTGTGTATATATATATATATATATATATATATATATATATATATATATATATAGATAGATAGATAGATAGATAGATAGATAATTTTATCAGAACAGTTCAGCAGAACTGTTGTGTCCTTTCCAGATGACATTTGTGCCATGAGAGAAACACATCACATCACATCAGATCACGGACGCACGAGGACTTTACCTGCTGAGTTTTTTTTTCTTCTCCTTGTGTGCACTCACTCATGCTGGTGCTGTGATTTTTTTTCCCCTGTTCCCCCTGTCCAATCTCCGTTCTCTTGTTCTCTGGAATATTTTATTCATAGCCGCTGTATGTGTGGCAGATTGATTTTCAGCGCTATGATAGCATTTTTCTGGAGGGAGGAAGAGAGTTGATGATGGGAGGTTACCGAACACAATCATGTCGCGCAATATCCCGTGTGCTCACACCGCCGGGTTTTTTGGGCATAATAAAAATAATAATAATAATTTCAAAAAGGATGGCATTGCGGGGCTCGCGTGTACACTCGCGCGGTGTACGCACACTTTGTAATTTTGGACAAAGATGACAACATGCAATCAATCTCCAATCAAATTCTCCAATCAATCTTTCAATCTCTCTCTCTCTCTCTCTCTTTCAAAATACTTATACATTTTTAGAGTGCACATTACGCATGCATGCATGTAGGGCTGTTGCGGTTAACCCCCAAAATTATCCAAGTTTCAACAATTCAACAAGTCAAATTCTTAAACTGTATATAAATTAGGGGTGTCAATATTAATAAGTGATTAATCTAGAAATTCTGACGCATTATTTTTTTTACGCAAATTAATCAAATTACCAAGTTTGACCTTAATGGCCTTCAATAATCACAGCTGTGTGTGATAACGGCACGTTTGACGCGAATAATAGGATGACTGAGGAAACATCACCAGGTGTGTTGAATGGCAAGTTTCCTTATAAAAAGCCTGAAGATGGTAGTTTGGATAAACCCAAAGTTGTGTGCATGAGCTACCTTCAAGGGGAACTATTTTTACACAAATACATTAAATGTAAGCTGTGGGAGTGGTGGCTCAGGTGGTTAAGGCTCTGCGTTGTTGGTTCTCAGATCCAGGTTCGAGCCCTGCCGTCGGTGGGTTGCCATACCCCCATGTTTCCCAGCAAGTGCCTGTCCCAATCAAGACATTTTAATTGAACATTTGTTAAATGCTAATGTTTGAAATATTATAAAACTGCATAATCTGTTTCCTCTAAATATTGCACATTTATAATACAAGTAAATCTGAGTATATTAAAATTGCAATTAATTGCGATTAATCACAGACTATGACTGTGATTAACTAGATTTAAAAATTTAGATTAAGAAAAACTTGTGTAAATATTTTAATGCAAAGTTTATTTGCTACACATTATATATTGATATGTATGATAATCTGATAACATTATTACAATTATATTAATATAATGTAATATACATCATACTGTTTTTCTTTAGTTGAAGTGTGTATACATTTTTTTGACTGATTGTATGTGTGTGTGTGTGTGTGTGTGTGTGTATATATATATATATATATATATATAGTATAAATTAAAATAAACTATTACATTGACATAATATTTTCCAATATCCTACATTTAAACACAATAATGTTTCCCAGTGTTTCGGTATCAAATTTGTCAAAATTCAAGTGTTCGTGTTAGTGTAAATAAAGATTGACAATCAGCTGAGGTTTTCATTAGAGAGTCTGCTTAGGTGTAAATGCAAACAAAATTAATGAGTAAAGTGTGATATATATATATATATATATATACACTTCAAATACCACCTTTTGTGTGAGAGGAAATATCACAGTTACTGTTTACACGCAAACACACACATGCGTGTAAACAGTAACTGTGATATTTCCTCTCGGTAAAGCAAATTTTTGCCAAGTCATACAAGTACGGTACAAGTAGTGACGCATAATATAAAAAAAAATTAAACAATGATATATTTTCTTACCCTGTCCAGGGTGTACCCCGCCTAGTGCCCGAAGTCTCCTGGGATAGGCTCCAGGTCCCCCGCGACCCTGAACACAGGATTAAGCGGCATAGAAAATGAATGGATGAATGAATGAATATATTTTCTTGAAGATATTGTATGTAGAGAAATACAAAATACATAACCACATGGAGATACACAGATGAGTTCGGCAAACAATAAAATCTTGTCTGACCATCAATAAAAGTAAAAATTGTAAATCAGTTTTGAAAAAATATGGATCGCTAGTTGCAGAGTGTAACAGCAGAATATCACGTCCTCCAACCCGGTTCTGTTTCTACAAACTCAAATTACAAAGTTTTTGCAAATTTAAAATTTTTTATCAGTTTGGCATTGAAATCTAATAACCGACCGAGTGCTAATCCAATCAGAGTGACCTGTCTGAGCAGAAACAATAGTTAGCAAACCGTTAGCCGTCTGCGCACAACTTTAAGCTGCAAATTGATTCACGTGCGCAACCACGTGTCTCAGAACATGTGCGAAAATGGTTTTACAATCTCAAATCTTTACTCTTCCTCTTTCTCTCTCTCTCTCTCTCTTTTCTCTTCTTCATCTCTCCTTCCTCCCTGTGTGTGTATGTGTGTATGTGATATATGCAGAGCAGATTGCTTTGCTTGGTCGTGTTTAGCTGTGAGCGTGGGGTTGGAGTCTCGCAGATGGTGTTGCGGGCAAATTGCAAATCCTTCCAGCAATGGTTCATTATGGCAACGAGACAGCAGAAAACCTCGACATTTACACGGACTCTGGAAAAACAAGACTGAAAGACTGGTGTAGGATACGTTTGGGCACGGTGAAGATCACGGTTATGCGTCGTGTAAGGAATAAAAATGCGGCGCGTTCGGGCGTTTGCAAAACAAGCGCTTGATGAAGCGTTTTATTCCTTTTATACCACAGCAATGATTTCAGTTTGGTGATGAAAGAACGTCGAGATCTTTAAATCGAATGCTGTAGAAGTTCTGTGAAAGACGTTAGTGTCCGTCATCAGGTACATTATAGCAGCGATAAAGAGTTGTTCTCTCACTGTAGCCTTTCTTGCTCGATGACACCGGGGACTCTTAAACATCTCCTGTATGAAAAGTCCACCATATCAATGATAACACACATTTATCTGTCTGGTTTAATGTGTGAAAACCCTCCATAGATGTGATTCTCTGGTGATTCAGTACATTCAGGTCGTCAGCTGACTTCATTTTATCATCTAGAGTCTAAAGTCTAGACCTGAGCAACTGACGCAACCCAAGATCATAACACTGTCTCCAGTGGACACTATGCAGGACGCTTCATGTGCTTCACTTCTTACCCTGACACGCCCATCGCTCTGGAATAGGGTCAATCTGGACTCATCAGGTCACATGACCTTTTTCCGTCGCTCCAAAGTCCAGTCTTTATGCTCCTTAGCAAACTGAAGCCTTTTCTTCTGATGAGTCTCACTAATCTTATGGACACACAGATGTTTAGTCTCAATCCTTTGAGTTCTCATTACATTGTGTGTGTGTGTGTGTGAGTGTGTGTGTGTGTATGGAATTGCTCTTAATTTCACAATTAAAAAGTTGACGGTTCAGCACTATCCTCCCAAATCATGTTTTGGACAGTTCTTAACCCACTTCCAGTCCTTTTAATTGTATTTGTATTTTTTTGCTTAATACAGGCTTCTATATATGCGGTCACATGTTTTTTAAATGCATTACGAACAGTTTTAATTGTTAGATGTGCCTGATCAGTGATCATCAAATGTAATATACTGTATGTATATTTTTCATGTGTTAAACATCCGTTTACACCCCCATGTCCGTGCCTGCCTTGATGTAATCCTGATACTCAAAATGCATGAGATGTCCAGGTGTAAATGGGGTCTTATACATGTGTAAATTTATCCATTTCTGGAGGCCACGTCTGACAGCTAAACACCCTCCTAATACATTACACCACACACACACTTATGGGCACCGACTGACACCGATAGCCTTTCAGGGGGGAAAAAAAATGTGGTGAGAAACGGCAACACAAGAAGCGCTGCATGAAAGCATTCGTCATGCGTTATGGGCTAATTTGAAACATTTTGTGATACAGCAATCGAATGGACTTAACAAAAGGGATTACGAGCGATCAGGCTTCAACCTCTAGGGCCGTTTATAAACGGTGGAATTATAAAGTGAATGTCGATGAGAACGTGCGACTGTCAGAACCAGAGTTCACACACCATGCTAACGGTGCGGACTGATGATTTCTACAACTGGGAATTTTCAAGTGTTTTCCAGTTTTTTAATTTAAGTTATTTACTTCTAGTTTAGGCCTTGTCTAATTTAGGTTTAAATCAGAATAGAGATATAAGAACAGATATTTCAGCCATAAACAGATACAGATACAGAGTGTCACAGTGTTACGTCCCACTAACCATTATTTTCTGTATTATTCATTCATACAGGGTCGCAATTTTCTGTTCTGTACTGAACTTACAGTAATTATAAAATCATACTTTAAAGTAAACAAGTATATGATTTAGTAAATACAATACACACATGTGTTAGTGTGTGTGTGTGTGCGTGTGTATGTTGTGGCCTGTTTTGAATGACAAGCAGTCACTTTTGTGAAATCTTTCTATCACAAAAGAGAAGCGAATCAGTTTCCTGAATCAGGACCCGC
>JAQQZS010000036.1:34243379-34257859 GCA_030068045.1 Platyallabes tihoni
TGTATAGCCTACAAAGACGGATGTTGTGCTAACCGTGTTAAGAGTTTAGGAAACTTGTTAAATGTTTTGAAAAAACTGTCATAGCGATTGTAAAAAACTGTATTCTCATTTTTACAACCATGGTAGGTCCTCCAGTCAACATTCACACACTTCCGGATGTACGAGTGACACATTTGGACACATCTTGTAACTCCATGTAATTCTCTCTACACTGTAAAACAATGCTGAAGGCGTTTATCGCCTCTAATCCGAGGTGCTGTTTGTTAATTGGTGATTCCTGAGGCTGGTGACTCTAAATGAACGTCTCCTCTGCAGCAGAGGTAACGTTTTGCTCTTGCTTTCCTGGGAAGGTCTTCATGAGAGACAGTTTCATCATCATGGAGCTCGATGGGTTTTGCAAACGCACTCGATACAATACTGTTCTTGCAAGAACTGTTCCAGAACAGCTGACCTTCATGTCTTAAAATAACAACTGACTGTTGCTGTTGTTATTGTTACTTAATTATATAAATCCATATGTGTTATTTCATGGTATTGAAATGTACAGTATTGTTCTAGAATGTAGAAAATGAATCACTAAACAACAACAACAACAACAACAACAACAAAATAAACAACAACAGTAAATTGGAAGGTGTGTCCAGACCCTTGACTTGTACTGTATCCTGTTTTTGGAAAATAATTAACAGTAACTTTTCAACCATTTCAGCAATTAATCAAATTCGTTTGAACTTAAACTATTGTTAAGCAATAGTCATATGTTGAAGTTGAATTTAAGGATGTCATTAATGGTCAGTTTAATTTATTGGTCAATTTAAAACATTGGTATTTATTGGGACAGCAATACGATTCTACTTGTATTGTGTTTCTGTAAGTATCACGATTTTATAAACATCCTGCTTTGATCTTACTTTTTTGTCAGATTTTGTTACAATTCTAAACAAATTTATTTAAAATAATTTTATATAAGTAATAAGTAAACAAACTTATAATATCTAGTTATATATTATATAAAATATAACTGATATAGCAAATAATGTTCACAGAATGTTGTGCTGTGTGAATAGTTTAAAGTGTGCCACCTGCAGGATCATAGAGGAACAGCAACATTTTAAATGTAAACATTTATACATTAAAAAAAATAATAATAAAAAAAAAAATATATATATATATATATATATATATATATATATTTTAAAAAGAATTGATTTTGGAGTCCTGAATCACAACACACAATGACCATGATACATCACTGAATCGTATTTATAATTTTCTGATAAGTTTCCGTAACCTTGTGGTCTGACCCTGTGACGTCACACGTTAAGAAATGGCGGCAAACCAACACGTGAGTTAAAGATCACTTTCCCATCAGACATGCGTCCTGTAAAGGAGACCCGCTAATTAGAGGAGATCAGATGGAAAGTTGCAGAATATTAAGACTGTAGGGGAGAGAGAAGGCTGCCTGGAGGACAAGTTGTCCAATTTCCCCCGTCTCACTCAGGTGTAATGCAGCCGTATCGCATTAACCTTGACACTGCTGCCCTGAACGAAACAAAAGACATGAGTTAAATAAATCATGCACACACACACACACACCAAATCAGACGCAATACTGTACATAGAGGTTTATTCCACTTTCGCAATTCGCTAGAAATAAAACGATCAGTTTTATGCGCTGGAATGAATAGTGATCAATTATTACACACATTTACACCAAAAACAAATAATTAAAGTACAAACACAAATACAGTACTGCTTTCTATAGTTTTATGTACAGATCTAATGATATTCGGACATAATAAGAGAGAGACGGTTCATGCTCGTCCATGCACACACACACACACACACACGCACACACACACAGTGTACACATTCTGCCTCATTGAATGTAAGGAAATAGACATTAATAAGTAATGGGGTGAATTTAATTCTTACTCAGTCAGTGTGTAAAACAGATACAGTAGGTCAGAACACACACACACACACACACACACAGCACACATACTGTACGTACACAAACTAAAGATTAATAATTCACATTTCATCCATTCACACACCATGACTGACAGACAACACGTTTACGTACCTGTCCATCACAAAATCACCCTGCATATGCTGTACCCCTCTGTGTGTGTGTGTGTGTGTGTGTGTGGATAAGTGCGTATGCCAATATACTGTATATAAATGCACGAATGATATCTTTACTAGATAAATTCCATCTATTTAAGCCAATTTCTCTCTCTCTCTCTCTCTCTCTTTCCAGACAGTTGACCAGAGAAATCGTTCCCACACGTTCCCTCTGCAACAGTCGGTGTGTGTCGTGTGTGTCTCAGACCCTCAGCAGGCGGCCGTACTTGGCACATTTTTTCCCCTTCTATTAAAATAGCAGGATAAATAAATAAATAAATAAATAAACAGTCTGCTTCATGATTATTTTAATTCTTAAGTCTGATGGAAGACTTGGACATGACAGTGATTTCATCCCGGGAGGCCTACACACTCCTGCTGCTGAGTTCACACTGGAAGTGTTAATTAACACTCTGTATCACGATACATGCTTTTTCATCCTTTTTTTTCCTGCACATGTACAGTTTACTGATAGTGTCGTTCATGCAGACCAAGCATTTCCTGCTTCTTTCTCTCTCTCTCTCTCTCTCTTTCTTTTTTTATTTGTAAAACTTCACCCTGAATTGTTTTCATATCAATATTTATAATCGATGCAGGATCTTCGAGATCTCCGAGATTTCTTTTACGAGGAAATTCTGAAATTTATGGATATATGGGTCTGTTTTCAGGCCCTGCGTTATCGATAATGCCGTTTAAAACCCTTAAAACCCAAGTGGCACATATCCGTGCCGGCAACACAGCATAGTCAATCATATTGCATATTGTCAGTGACAAGAGAAAAACAATATGAGAGGCTACAGACATCAAACTGGGTTTTCAGATATGTCTGATAGATACAGTAGAAAACCACTACTGAAATATAGGAACGATGTCGCAAAAATGTAGAACAGTCAAAATTAGCATATTATTATTATTATTATTATTATTATTTGGTCAAAGAAACCAACAAAAACAACAATAAAAACATGTGATCATGTGTATCTGTGCTATTTCTTTGCCTGTATGATCTTTTTTTTGTTTTTGTTTTTGTTTTTGCTCAGTCATGTTTGTATAGTCGGGTAAAATGAAATTAAAAAATTCACTTCATCATATTGCGTTGGTTGCACTAAAGAAAAGCGATATGTCACCCTATACCGCACGATCCTGAGCCCTATACTGTATATGTTTATGTTTATTAAAAAAAAAAACAGCTGAAATGCTCTGAGCTTTAAAGGCTCAGTTTATAGTTCATCATATTGCAAATGTTGTGCTGAAAAAAGTGATATGTCACTCTATACTGCACAATCCTGATCCCGATATCTTAAAAAACATCAAAACAAATAACAGATGAAATGCTCTGAGCTTTGTACAACTGGAACGTTTGCATCAGTTATTCCAAAACATAGACACAATATCTTTTATTAAGACATTAGTATGACAGCTTTTTCCTGAAAAAATAGGAAATATTGCTTAGCGGTATTGCTTAGCACTGTGTACTAAACACCTCTAGGATCGAGGGATCGATTCCTGTCTAGTGTGTGTGTGTGTTTGGAGTTTGTATGTTCTCCCTATTCTTGGTGGGCTTAAAGTGACAGTGTTTAAGGACTGGCATGTTTTGAATGTTTCCGACTAATTAAACCCCATCAGATGCAGGTTTTTCACAAACCTGCTTCACAAGCATCATTTTCTGAACCATGGTTTTATAAAACTGTTACCTTCTTCTTTTACAACACCCGGAATTATCTGGTTATAGTTACATTTAATACTGTGTACAATCCACAAAGCAGCTTAACACCAACCCCAGTCCAGTGTTATGTCTGTGATAAACCCTTGTTGCGTCTCTTGGAGTTACCCAGACAATAAAAACGCACTTCCTGAGAAACTGCAAAGTTCTGACACTGGAGACTCCTCCCATTCTATCCATCCACTGTCTATCCCTTTTGTAGGGCTGCGGCGGGACTGAGGCCTAACTCAGGAAACAAACAGGGTTACACCATGGATTGGGTGCACGACAAAAGCATACACACACACACATTCACACACTATGGGCAAGTCTGGCACTCCAGTCAAGTTATAATGCATGTCTATGGACTGTGGGAGGAAACTGGAGTGCCAGGAGGAAACACACCACCCACTGGGACAACATGCAATCTCCCCACACTCCGAACCGAGACGAGATTCGAACCCCCAACCCTGAAAATGCAAAGCGACAGTACAGCGCTAATAACTAAACCACTATGGCATCAAGACATGACAGAAAGATCATGACAGCCTCATCACAGTACGAGTTTAATATATTTTTAGTATAAGGAGTGTATTAGATTATGTACAGCATCACTGTAGAAACTAAACTGTTTAACCATATAAGGTTAATCACGGTGGCTTAGTGCTTAGCAAGGTCACCTCGTTCCTCCAGGGTCCGGGTTCGATTCCCGCCTCGCGTGTTCACTCAGTGCTTGGTGGGTTTCCTCCGAATACTCTGGTTTCCTCCCACAGTCCAAAGACATGCCGATTAGGTTGACTGGCGTTCCCAAATTGCGTGTCTTTTGATGGATTGACACCCCATCCAGGGTGTACCCCATCAAGTCTCCTGGGATAGGCTCCAGCCCCCCCGTGACCCTGTGTACAGGATAAAGCGGTATAGATGATGAGTGAGTGAGTGAACAACTTACTACTGATGAATCAGAATTAAAACCTCAGCATAGTATTTGGTCCTTGACTTTAAAATGTTTTTTGAAAATGAGATTGAAAACTGCAAGAAGTAACAACAACAAATAATTAACATGTACAGTATGTTGCAGGTCATAAAATGCATGAGAGGGAAATGTGCACAGCTCACTATTACCACTAGATGGAGACACTGGAATAGTCATTAAAAAATAAT
This sequence comes from Platyallabes tihoni, assembly GCA_030068045.1. Lineage (NCBI taxonomy): Eukaryota > Metazoa > Chordata > Actinopteri > Siluriformes > Clariidae > Platyallabes > Platyallabes tihoni. Next base: position 34,248,370 of record JAQQZS010000036.1, read on the forward strand.
TGGCTTTGTGTCAGGCTTTAGGATCAAATGAGGTTTAGACATCAGATCATTCAGATATTATTAGTTCACATTCAGAGAGTTTTGCCATGGCTTTTATTTATAACGCTCGACAGATTTAAGGTTTAGGAAGGAGGATGTGTCGGATAAAAACACACACATGAGTTTTTAATATTTAATTTAAACAAATAAGACATTTTTTATTTCCTAAATCAGCATTTCAGACAGCTGACTGATGTGTGTCCGCCTTATTCCAGGACCAGCGTTACTTTTTTCATTCCTAATCGATGAACTTTTCTTCACGTCCTTGCAGAGATGACTTTAAACGCCAGGACATTTTCCACCACTCAGCAGAACTGTCCATCAGGTGAGCAGCAAAGCGTCTCCGAGTAACCTTAACCACGTCCAGGGTGACTGGAAAGCACCGCAGATTTATAAATAAATTTCTCTCTGAGGTCACCAAAGTTCCTGGAACGGCTCTCGCACCCGGGACAAGTTTTTAATGATTCTGTAATGATCATCATTTTCAATTTTTAAACCACTGAGAGCACTGCATTATTTATGAAGACTCCTTGGAAGACTCTTAGAGAGAAAGGTTAAATCTAGATCCGTAATGAGGTCGTTGGTTTTGTCCCTTTAGGGGAACTTGAAGGTCTAATGTAGGACACCTTTCTTTAGAATTCCTGCGGGAAAGCAGAACTAATAGAGAGCATCGCTCAGCACTTTTTACATGCAGTTTATGGTTAGGAAAAGAAAAAAACCTCACTTGGTCAGTAATGGTGGATCCAGAGCTTTGTATAAATCGAAAAAGGGCACCACCGCCCATTGTATAAATATTTTAATACTAAATTTATTGCTATGTGTTATATATTGATATATATGATATAAATTATATTAGGGCGGCACGGTGCTGTAGTGGTTAGCACTGTCCCCTTGCACCTCCAGGGTCCGGGTTCGATTCCTGGCCAGGCTCTATTCCCGTCTCTGTGTACATGGAGTTTGCATGTTCTCCCCGGGCTTGGTGGGTTTCCTCCGGGTACTCCGGTTTCCTCCCACAGTCCAAAGACATGTAGGTTAGGCTAATTGACCGTAGTGTGTGTGTGCCCTGCGATGGATTGGCACCCTGTACAGTGTTTACCCTGCCTTGTGCCCTAAGTCTCCTGGGATAGGCTCCAGGTCCCCGCGACCCTGAATAGAGGATAAAGCGGTATAGAAGATGAATGAATGAATAAATTATATTAATGCATCATACTATTTTTCATTTGCTGAAGTGTGTACTATATATATATATATATATATATATATATATGTATGTGAGCTGTGTATAAAGGGTGAGCCATAAGTTTTCATACGTAGGATTTTTTTAAACATGTTAAAAAAATAAATAATTTAAATATTTTTTATGTTTCATTTTGTAGTTTTTTCTTTTCATGTTTATTTTGTTTATACCCAGAAAATTACAGTACATTAGTGTAAATAAGAGTACATTAATGTGTGAGTGAGCGCGCGAGAGAGAGGGGAATAGAGGCACGAAACACCTACTAAGTAGAACAAATGACTTGAGTTAATCCTTTATATATATATATATAATTTTTTTTTTTTTACAAAGCACTTGTTTTTTGACAAACTCGTGTACTAACACTGCAGCCGACACTCCGTGCTGTACCGGACTAGATTGCTTTGATTTCTTTCCCCCTCCCTGTGTGTGTGTGTCCGGTATTCCGCCCTGAGGTTGGAGGGCGAGTCGGGAGGGAGGGAGGGAGGGGGACGGAGGGGGACGGGGGGGTGAAGAACAGAACAGCCCCACGTGCTCCGGACTGTTGGACGCCGTTGTCTCAGATACGGTTCCCTCGCGCACTACCGCACACCGAGCGCACCGACGTCACCGGTCGTCAGCTGCTGTTGGCTCGCGCGCGAGCATGCTAGGAGCAGAGCAGCGCGCGGCGGCTGCGGGTTCGACATGCAGCGTTCCAGTCGTGCGCGCGCGCCCGCACTCGCACCCGCGCGCGGTTCCTCCGCGCGGGAAGGTCGATACGTGAAAACTGGAGACGCCACGCACGCGCGCACGCAAAGGACACACGCATTGCGCCGGAGTGACGGCTTGTGACGGGGGTCCCCGTGCGTAAACACAAACACACACACACACACACACACACACCGCCTCGCTCGGCTCGGTTGGAATAACGCAGGCGATCATCATGCCGGTGCGGCGGGGTCACGTCGCGCCGCAAAACACCTTCCTGGGGATCATCATCCGCAAATTCGAGGGTCAGAGTAAGTGTGTGTCCGCGCAGATGACCTCTAATCTGTGCTGTGTGTGTGAGTGAGTGTGTGTGTTTATATATGAAACATTGTGTATCAGAGTGAAGCTGCTTTATTCATCCCGCTGCTTTGATCCTGCGTTTATTTTCTCAGATCCGGTTTAATGTGACTCTCTCTGTCCGTGTGTAATGCACGCGCCAAACTGCTCTGCTCTTTTCCTTTCGTTTCGCATCGTTTTGTTTTTCATGCATATACGACCTACTTAGCCCGACAATAAGATAAACTCATATTATTATTATTATTATTATTATTATTATTAATGAATGCAATTAATGAATGACTTCACTCACTCATAAATATGACCTGCATTTAAAACACAAATATAATAATCACCAGTCGTCTAAGGTGCTTTCTAGGCAAATCCTTACAGTATGTGTGACAACTTTATACACACTGTGCCCTTAGTGAGTGAGATGTATGTTTACAGTAAGTGTCTATGTGTTTGCATTAAATATTAGCAGTGCAGACATCATTCATTTCAGCGATATTGTTAAAACACCAATATGAAAATCTGACATCATGGTGCACTAATTAGTTTGTGCTTAAAAAAAAATACCCTTGATTGGTTGTGTCTGTATGTTTACATAAGCGACACGTTTCGATTCCCAACCTAGAGAGTTTGTATGTTCTCCAAAGACAAGACTATTGGAGGAAAGCAGAGCACCCAGAGGAAACCCACCAAGCACAGGGAGAACATACAAACTCCATGTACACAGACCCAGAGACAGGAATCGAACCCAGACCCTGGAGGTGCAACTGGGTTAAACACTAAACCACAGTGCTGCCTATCATTATTATTATTATTATTATTATTATTACAGCTTACTATTAAATGCTAATTCAAGATTAAAAAAACTTTATTATTGCTTTAAAGAGAGATCCTTCAAACCGGATTTAAACCAGCAACCTAAGGATAGCCTAACCTAAATAATAAATTAATTACGTCACTCATTAATATGAATGTTTTCACTTGCTTACTCCCTCTGTCTTGCGTCTATGGAACGCTATTATCTACAAAACGCATTTAAAACTATTTCAAAATTCAATCACAAGAGGCCTAAGTTGCCTTCTAGTCAAATCCTACTACTGTACTTTTCTCACCATGTGGCAATAATAAGTTTTTTTCTGTGAGAATGTCTGTTTAAGCGTTTGTGTTTTTTTTGCATTAAATATTAGCAGTGCAAACAATATTTATTATTTATTTCAGCGATATTGTTAAAGCACCAATATAAAATATGACCTCATGGTGCACTAAATAATTTTTTGGCTTTAAATAAGTAGCCATTGGCCTGCACGGTCCCTAGTTGGACTACAGAGGTTCCAAGATGGATGGATGATTATATATTGTTCAAATAACGAGGTGAATCCATTCTGTTACCTGAAAATCAAACAGAGTAAAATGTTTTCACGGATAAGTACTGTAATATGATTTATTTCGTATTATATTATGATTAAATGCTGCATATAAAAACGAGTGCTTGAATATGGACATAGTTGTTAATGTGTACGGTTAATAGCTTCCAGGATTTCTTATCAAAGAGTGTTAATTTGCCTTCATCATCGCTCCGCTCGTAACACTTCTTCCGTTCTTTCCGCCTCCACAGATAAAAAGTTTGTCATAGCCAATGCCCGGGTGCAAAACTGCGCCATCATCTTCTGCAACGACGGCTTTTGCGAGATGACGGGCTTCTCGCGGCCGGACATCATGCAAAAGCCGTGCACGTGCGACTTCCTGCACGGACAGTTGACCAAGCGGCACGCTGTTGCGCAGATAGCGCAGGCCCTTCTCGGCTCGGAGGAGAGGAAAGTGGAGATCACGTACCACCGCAAGGATGGTGAGTGTATGGGTGTTTTGGTGCTTAGCGTATAGCATGTGAACCTTCAGGTGAAGAAACAAAACCACCACCGCCATCAAAAACAACAAACATTTTGAATGAATTTGTTAATTTGAAATATATATGTTTCTTTGGACGAGGTCTGTATTCTACATTTCTTACAAACAGTAGAGATTCGACCCAAATTATGTCTATGTACAGTGCAGAAAAATATAAATTTATTAAACACACCGTAGGAGTCTAAATCACTGAATATAGTCACATGAGAGGGAGTGCTGATATTTAGCACAACAGCACGACCTCAAAAGTGTGATATTGCTTTTATACAAGACTTCCACAAACATCACTTATTGTCAACAGATCTCTGCAAACACGGAGCAGAATTAAACTAACCGTGACATGGCGAGTGTAATTTACCGACACAATTGTAGTTGCCAAAATGAGAAGGGAATCACCCATGGAGGTGGTGGACAGAGACAATAACGACATTTACTTCGTATTTCAACTCATTCCGCTTTAGAATACCAAAACGCTTACGGGTTCCGCCGTTGAATCCTAAATAGTCTTAAATGGAAAGCAAGTGCACTGTTTAGGGTGTACAGTTATCCCTTGTTCCTCACACCAAGTAGTGCCCTTGATCAGAGGGATTTGGGATTCAGCCTTGTGTTAGACGCTGGTTAGCCATGAACAAAACGTATTTAGAGGGATTCAGAATGACTTGAAAGCAGTTGCTAAGGAGACAAATTGGTGTTTAAGACGACATAACGTTCTCAGATGTGTGTTTTTGCTGAAAGTGCTCCCGTGACTGGTTGTGAATGTGGGTTTTGGCAGGCAGCTGCTCTCTCCTTGGTACTGCAGACTGCACTGAAATACATTCACCCATCCTGCGACCCACAGTTAGTGTAATTAACATATAATTTGTTAAAACACCTGGGACGCTAAGTGATACATATAGTTAAACATCCCAGTGCTGTTATGCTCTATATCGGCACTCATCCAATCAGATTACTCGGCCAGAACTAACTTGTTGTGTAATTATTGTTGTGTCACAATCATATATATATATATATATATTTTTTTTTTTTAAAGATGCTTTATAACACTTCAGCCCTGGTATATTAATACTTAGATAAAATGATGAATAATTAATTCATTAATTAATTTGACCTAAATCAGCAACAGAAACAGCGTTTTTTGTAATAATAATAATAATAATAATAATAATAATTTCGCTACATTTAAGCAGAACCATGGACAGTGTAATGATTTCAGAAATGCTTTTAAATATTATTTATACTTTGCAATGAGGCATGTCCGGGGCTTACTGTTTTGAATGTGGATTTAGTCAAATCAGTCTCCGACGCAGGGGACAGGTGTGGTTTAAAAAAACAAGATAAGAATCAAGGGTGATACGGAGGGCAAATATTTCCCCTGACCTCTGCTTCTGTGTCAGTGGTGTATTTTAATTATAGTAGATCTTCTTCATGCAGAGATAAAGGACTGGATATAAGACTGGAAAGGGCAAGAGACAGAGAGAGAGGAACAGATGGATCGATAGTGACGGATGATAGGCAGAAGCGTTTGTCTACTTTTTCCTCTCGGCGTTTGACAACAGCACAGACGGGGAGGAGATTTCTAACGCTCCCGGAGATGACCTCGGAGCGATAGCACGGTTCTGACGAATGAGAATAGAGAGGATTGTGTGGGAAAAGCAGCGTGACCCGAGCAAGCTCTAAATAAAAAGCTTCTCTGCACGCATGTGTGTGTGTGTGTGTGTCTAAGTTTAAGCAAAAACCCATGAAGCAAAGGCACCACGTTATGGAAAGTCGCACCTGTGGTAATTAACACGTGTCCGTCAGTGTCGAGGTGTCAGATGGCACAGGGGAGGCTGAAGGTCAGGGCAGGGCCGTGCCAACGCCAACTCACCCTGACAGCCACGGCTCATGAGTCAGCGCTTGAATGAATGAACCAATGCCATGAGCAGGTGCGGAAAACAGGGAGCTGAGGAATGAGAAAGGGGACGTGCGCCATCTGTTCTCATCGGACGTTAATGTCCCAACACGCCGCGCAGTGGTGTGCGATGCCAGAAAAATAATGAAATAATTATTTAACACAGATATAAATTACTCGTTGCCTGCACTACGTGATGAACATATCGATGTTTTAGAGCAGAAGGACGGGACAAAAGGCGCCGCACGGATGATAATTTGGAGGCTATGGCTCATGGATGCTTTTGGATGTTGATATATTAATCAAAAACACATAATTAATTATGTTGACCAAGAAGGAATGTGAAAGTTTATCTGATTCACATTCTGATTCAACTACCAGGTTCATTGGGTGTGCTTCAGTGTTATTGGATTACAAACCGTGCTGGAGGCTGGCCCTCCCGGACTGGATTTAAACAGCCCTGATTTGAACAGTTCTAGTTCTAGCAATCCCAACATATTAGTTACTGTATGTTAGACCAATAAACGAAGCCCAAATAGTCTAAAAAACAGAAAAAATCAATAAGGATGTTGAAATTACTGCTTGTTTTTCTGTTAATATTGTGTATCGTCCCTGTGCGGCCTCGTGCGGTGTACAAGTTACTGTAATACATATGTAAGCCGCAGTGAAATATTATGCAAAACAAAGATTATTGATTATTGCAGTACATTTCCAAGTCAAATTCCTAACAGCAATTAATTGAATAATGATTAATCATTAACTTTGGCAAATGTGTATGTATTTTTGTGATATTTAACCGTGCAATCTCCCGCACTACCTGCGTATAGTATAAATATAGTTGAGTCGCACAAGAAGCTCAAATTATCCTGATTTCCATTTTTTACACTACGAGTGTGTGTGTGTGTGTGTGTGTTGCATTACTTGATGTTTCCATACCAGCATGAAATGTGATTCAGCCAGAGCTTTTTCCACCACGTTTAAAAGCCACCTAAGAGGAACAACAACAGCAACGAGAAAAAAAAAAGCTTTTAGCACAGCTATGAAAGAGAAAATGGAAAGACCAGACCAATAGACATTTCCATTCTACAGGGATGGTTTGATAATCACCCTATTCATTTTAATACAAAGGTCCAGACATCTAGAGATGTCAGCACATCAGACCTATAATGAAGTGTTGAGGTTTATTGCTGAGTTTGGTTTTCGTCCAAAGTTTTATGTCACAAAATTATAATATAATGGCAGGCAGGACGTAATGTGGGAGATTTTATACTGACATAAATGTGACACTGCATAATTGCACCCAAGGGAAGCGTGTAAGTGAAGTAATAGAGGGGGCCGAGGACCGATCCCTAGGGGACACCACCACTAAGCAGTAGCACTGACACTGCTTTCCTGTCTGAGATAGGAATCTAGTCCAGGAACCAAGGAAATGCTAATTGTGTAAAAGCAAAACATAGCGCTTCGACCGAAGGCTTCGGGATGAAAAGATCTTTTGTCTTCTGTATACAATGTTTAGGAAAAAAAAGAAGGATGGAAAGAGAGAGTGACACAGAGTGTGTAGCATTTATAACAAAACTATGCAGCCAGACAATATTTTCCATCCTAGTAACTGCCTAAGAATGCATCCTAAATTATTGGGCTAACTTTATAAAAACTGCCACGTCAACGATTTAGATTTAAAAATGACCTACCACGTCGTGAAGTTATCACCAAGAGTTCTGTCTGTCATGCTCTCACAGGAGTATAGACTTGTACACAGAAGTATAGACTTGTACAAGTAAAAAAGATCCACTCGATGTGCTCAAATTAGGCGCAAATAAGGTTCCCTGGATGACAGCTGTCTCGTGGTGTCTTCTAAAAGTGACAGCCTTTATCTTTACACCATGCAAATGCTAACCAGAAGTGTTGTCTGCCTGGACTGCCACCTTCCAACCTGAGCAGATGGCTAGTGGCAATATTCTGAAGGAAGCTCAGAAATATTTTATGAGCGATATATTGTTGAATATCGCGTTTATTGGCACATGGCAACAACCGAGCATGAAATGGGAGGGGTGGCATATGATGAAAATAACATGAGGTATATTATATTTGAGATCATGATATGTTTCGTAAGGTACAGATTTTCTCAGACTGGAAATAAGAAATATTTGCTGAAAAACTGAGACATACATCCTGTTTTGACCAACAATTACCTCCTTAAACGTACAGACTGGATTGCATGAAAAATACTTGAAAAATTTCCTGCTGAAACCTCCGCTCTGCCACAGAGAGAAAAAGGCTAGAGCCGTTCTGAAGCTCGTGGCCAGAAAAAGTGTACAAAAGATATCGGATGCTCGATATCCCGCAGTACAGTCTGGAGCGAGATCTTCCTGTAATGCACTATAATAAGAACAACACCTTAAGGCACCTTATCTGCTTTAAAAACTATCTTCAGGTCACCTGCTTGCAAAGCAGCACATCTCAGGATTTCAAATAAATCTCCAGGCTTTTCACTATTGTTCAGGAAGTCCCTGTTTGATTTACAGAAACACCTGCCAGCTTGAAATAAATAATGAAAAAATAAATATTCCCAGACTGGAAGCTCCATTGATTTATATCAGAGAGAATGAACATGTTAGATCGAATGCATCTAGAACTTTACCCCGAGGCACTCGCCTCGCACCATCTAACTGCTTCTCTGAGGACTCCCTGCTGTTTGCAAAACAACAATTTTCAGTAGTCCAGAGAAATCGTCAGGCTTTTCACTGATGTGGCAGCCAAACGCACCACGCCATACGCCCTGCTACCTTAACCTTAAGTTACCTTTACATTTTTAACCTTTTTATCATATGAAAATATTTTCAATCTGGTCAAATATACATAATCTACTAATGTACAGGGGTTGGATAATGAAATTCAAACACTGACCATTTTAGTGTTGGAGGTTTCATGGCTAAATTTGACCAGGCTGGTGGTCGATCTTCACTGATTGCACATTCCACCAGTAAGAGCAGAGTGTGAAGGTTTAAGTAGCAGAGTAATAGCACAGTTTTGCTTAAAATATTGCAATGCACATAACATTATGTGTGACATACAGTATCAGAGTTCAAAAGAGGACAAGTGTTGGTGCGCGTCTCACTGGCGCATCTGTGACCAAGACAGCAAGTCTTTGTGATGTATCAAGAGCCACGGTATCCGGGGTAATGTCAGCATACCACCAGGAAGGACGAACCACATCCAACAGGAGTAACTGTGGACGCAAGAAAGGGATGTCCGTGTGCGAACCCGGATTGTATCCAAAAAACATAAAACCACAGCTGTCCAACTCATTGCAGAATTAAATGTGCACCTCAACTCTCCTGTTTCCACCAAAACTGTTCGTCGGGAGCTCCACAGGGTCAATGTAC
>JAQQZS010000036.1:34277521-34291466 GCA_030068045.1 Platyallabes tihoni
CACACACACATCCAGACCCCAACACAGTGAGGCTGATAATCACACACACACACACACACACAACCACACAACCACACACATCTCATACACAACTCACACACACACACACAACCACACACACACACACACACACACACAACCACACATCTCATACACAACTCACACAACCACACACACACACACACACACACACAACCACACACACGTCCAGACCCCAACACAGTGAGGCTGATAATCACACACACACACACACACAACCTCACACACACACACACACAACCACACAACCACACACACATCTCATACACAACTCACACACACACACACACAACCATGCACACACTTATACACGCACACACACACGCAAACACAGATGCACACACACACACACACACACACAGTCTGTCTGCTCCTGCATGCTTGTTTCTTGGTCCTCTGTACACCACAAGAGCATTAAAAGCGTTTCTGGAGGTTGTAGCTCTGATGGAGAAACAGATGTTCAGATGTTCAGTGGTGTAGGAGAGGAGACAAGAGGACAGAAGACAAGAAGAGGACGAAGAGAAAGGAAGAGAAGACGAGAGATGGATGTGAAGAAAATCACAAAAATAAATCAGATGACTTTCTGTGTGTGTGTGTGTGTGTGTGACAGAGAGCTGTAGCTGTAGATGTGTTCTGGGAGGGCAAATGGAGGTCAATATTTATGCACCTCGGAGCAGATGACCTGTAACACCAGCGTGTGTGTTTTAGTTCGCGGTCTCGGCGCTCGGCGGATACACACCGCGTCTCCATCATTACACACACACATTTCACACATATAAAACCCAGTTAATAGCCCATGCAAATCTAGCCACAGGTATCATAGCAACAGAGAGGGTTTTGAAGTAAGTCTGTGTGTGTGTGTGTGTGTGTGTGTGTGTGTGAGAGAGAGAGAGATAGAGATAGAGAGATCATTGAGAAAGGATCTGGATACTAAATAGTTTGCATTGTGAAAGCTGTAGCGGTGACAGAATTTTTAGTTAATCTGCAGTTCATCAATTTTATACGTCTCTCTGTCTGTCTGTCTCTGTCTGTCTGTCTGTCTCTCTCCTTATCCACAGACAGGAAGCTCTGAAATAGAGAAGTAAACCTTCAAATTGTCAGAAATGTTTTTTTTCAGTAACCCCATTAGCGGCGCGTGTTTTCCCCGAACCAGACGAGTTAAGACGGAGAAAAATTCGAGGAAGTTCCCCCGGAAAAAAAGACGACGCAGGTCCTGCGGGACGTCCCTCGGGGCGCGGCTTTGAACCGGGATAAAAATAGACCCGCTCGGCCAGTGATTTAATTAAGGCTGGCATGGGATTTAAACACCAAGCAGAGATGGAGAGGGGCTGAAAAGAGAGAGGAAGCAAGGGAGAGAGAGGGAGATGAATAAATCAAAAGGACAAATGATGAAGGAGAGAGAGGAGGCGAGCTCGAGAGAGAGAGAAAGAAGGATCTGAAAGGATGAAGGATGAAGGGGGGGGAGAAAAGGAGGAGAGGAGAGGGTAAGGAAAGTGAAGGCAGAGAGAGAAGAACAGGAAAGAGAGGGATGCGCGTGTGTGTGTGTGTGTTTAGTTTGTTTTTAGTATTACATTTGAAAAGTTTGCAGGGAACTTTAAACTTTATTGATATTCTGACTGATGCAAAAAAAATGAGGAGCATCAGCAGCCAAGCCACTTATTCATTTATTCATTCATCATTTATAGCGTTTTAACCTGTTTACAGGGTCGCCGGGGGACTGGAGCCTAACCTAGGAGACTGTGCGGAAGGCGGGGTACACACTGGACAGGGTGCCAAGCCATCGCAGGGCACACACACACACACACGCACACTCACACACTTATTCACAAAGTACAGGTAATTTGGTGACTCCAGTTATCTGAATCTGCATGTCTTCGGACTGTGGGAGGAAACCGGAGCACCCGGAGGAAAACCACCCAGCACCATGCAAACTCACACAGACTTGAGACGGGAATCGACATTAACCTTTAGTGATTAACTCCCCTACAAACTATAAACTGGAGGCCCCGCCGGCTTCACTTTATTTTGCTCAGCGTTTCAACTCCAGGTGTGCTCTCGACTCATCTTGGGTTCCTTCTTAAGAAACTTGCTGACGTCCCTGCCTCCGCTTTCTGTACATGTACTCCCTAATGGGAATGAGTTCATCAATGAGACATATAATCCTTCGACATACAGAAGGTTTGACTGAACAGACTGGAGCTGGATCACAGTCTGCTGCTGCTGTTGTTGTTGTTGCCATGATATCTGGTGTGAGAGAGAAAGAGAGAGAGAGCGACAAAAAAAAACAACACACAATTCCTTTTGACTTTGATGAGAGACGAGAGCGAAGGAGGCGGAACGCTCCGTTTGCCCTCTCTCGCCTCCTTCTCGCATCGTATCGACGCTGACGCCCCACTTTTCTCCCGTCAACGATATTTCTGTCTGACACCCAAGCACATCCGGCTAAAAATTCCCCGCGTTGCCTCGCTGCAGAGATTCACTGCGGTCTGAGAAATGCTGATGCCTTCCGTAGCAGCGCCTGTCCTTCAGATTTAATCAGTAATCTGGCTCTCGCTTATTCAGCAGTTATTACAGTTTGGTCACGGACGCTGAAGCCGTGCGTTAAACAGATTCCAGTGTTTGAGGATACCGTGAATGAGTCGCGTGTGAAGGTTAAACTCTGTGTGATATCATGGGTCCGTTCATGGTCAGCATTTCCATTATTAAGAATGACAGGAATAATGCAGTCTATCCTCAGGACCAGCCCTCCCCTACCGGTTACGTCGCGGGTTGATTCCCGCGTCTGGGTGTGTATCGAGCTTGCAAGTTCTCCCCGTACTTGGTGGGTTTCCTCCAGGTATCTTCCCACAGTCCAAAGACATGCAGATTTGAATAATTGGCGTTTCCAAATTGCTCGTAGTGTGTTTGCCCTGCACTGGATTGGCACCCTGTCCAAGGGGTACCCCGCCTTGTACCCAAAATCTCCTGGTATAGCCTCGTGACCCCATACAGAATCAGTGGTATAGAAGATGATGTTGGAGCCTTTGTTGGGCAAAGTTTGTGGGTCCAATCTTCACTGGCCCCAATGATTCTTTCAACTATTTTGCTAGCAAATGCTGATTTAATACGCATCTTAGCGAAAAAGAAATGGAGGAGGAACTTGCTGGTGATTTCCTTATGAGACCCAGATACTACTGTAGTTCGTGATCCACACAAAAGTAAACCGAAATTATTTCAGAAAAGCAGGATGATCCCTGTTCCTCTGCTTCTGAGGTCCTCTGGTGGAAATGTGGCAGAAACAAGAGCAGGAAGCATGAACATATAAGTTACAGTAAGGACTTTAATGTTGCTTTGTGCCCCACCAGGAAAGGGACGTTTCTTCCGCTTTCGCCTCCCCATGCCACTAAGCATGCTAGGACTGAGTAAGCAGTCCCTTCCTCAGGAGGACCCAGATGAAGTGACCGTCTACTCGCCCGAACAAATGGACATACCCTCATCCTGCTCCTCTTCATCGTCCCTGTCTCTGTCGCTCTCGCCGCACGAACTCCGCCCTTCCACGCGAGACAGCTGCAGCCCCTCATACGTCAACGACACCAGGGCTCTGATCTGCCAGAACATGCTGGACTCGTCCTCTCCCGCCTCCGGGCCTCAGGACCGGTCCTCACCCCGGGACACGACGGGAAGGACGGAACCTTCCGGGTCGGTGGGCAGCGGGAGCATGTGCACGCTGCGTAGAGCCTCGTCCACGCATGACCTCGAGGGCTTTCATGCGCATGTGGACATGACGTACCGTGGGCGGCACGCCAGCGAAGGTAAACACAACACCCATGCAATGGATAGATAGATAGATAGATACATACTTTATTGATCCTGAAGAAATTCCAAACAATCAGCAGCAATTTCGATGTATATATATATATATATATATATATATGTATATATACTACATACAGTATAAAATTATTTAACTAATAATAAAAGTTCTCACACCTGTCTATCACAACCAACATTAACCTTTTCATCAATTTGATCTATAGCACTCCTGTTGGATCGGGCTTCGGACTACACTGGCCAGCCTTCGCTCCCCATGTGCATCACTGAGTCTTGGCCACCCGTGACCCTGTTGCTAGTTCCCTGGTTTTTTATTAATTAAAATGATTAGAAAGTCCCTGATGCGGAGATAGCAATAGGAAGAAACCTTGAGAGGAACCAGACTCAACAGGGAACCCATCCTCATCTGCGTGATAACAGATAGCGGGGATTGATCTGTAGTTATACTGTGTGTTAGGAGGCTGGAAGATCATATGGTGTCTAGTTCGGTATTGAAGGCTCAGGTAGAAAACTGTAGGAAATTCCAGTCCTGAACTATCGAGTGACTGCAATCACAAGTCCTCAGAGAACAGCTGTCTGCATCAGCCGAGGCCAGAGTGGGGAAGACAGCACCTAAACATACCAGTTCAACATAATACTCTATGTCCATGAGTCCCCCAGATCTGCTCCTTTACCTGTGGCAAATCTATTTACAACGATGCTTGGCTAAGTAAATAGGTTTTTTTGCCTAGACTTAAACACAGAGACCGCGTCTGAGTTCCTTCCTTGGATTATTTTTGGTATGTCCTGACCACTGCATCCTGGGAAACATCCCACAAGACCTGCAGTTTTGGAGTTGCTCTGATCTAGGTGTCTGGCCATTCCAATCTGGCACTTGTCAGTCACAGAAATCCTTATACTTGTCCATTTTTTGCTTCCAACACATCAACTTTAGGAAAAAAAGTTTGACTTGCTAAAATATCCCATCAACTTCCAGCCGCCATTGTAACGAGATGTTGAAAATTTAGCTAATGTGAGAAGGACCAAATTGTGATGGCTTGACAACTGGATCAGAGCAACTCCGAAACTGCAGGTCTTGCGGGATGTTCCCGGTCTGCAGTGGTGAGGACATACTGTACCAAAAGTGAACCAAGGAAGGAAAACCAGTGAACTGGCGACAGGATCATGGGTGGCCAAGGCTCACTGGTGCACATGGGGAGCGAAGGCTGGGCCGTGAAGTCAGATCCAATACAAGTGCTATTTTGGATCACATTGATGGTGGCAAAGGGTGGACCTGCTCAATATTAGGTGGGTCGTCATAATGTTATTACTGATTGGTGTATATTCTATTACTATACAGTACTGGGGTGATCACAGTCGGCTTCAGAATTATTGGCACCCTCGTAAAGTCTGGGTACAACTTATTGTGTTTGACTTCCAATCATTTCAGGTTCACTAGGTTTGTCTCACACATGCGCACACACACACACACACACACGGCTTTAACTACTCCTCACTCATGGCTACAGCTGTTATATTTCCGCCTCTCACACTCCCTGCCTCCCCTCTTTCCTTCTCTAACACCCCTCCTTCAGACAATGGGCGAAGCATTAAAGGTATCCACACCAATTCCGTACTAACGAGCACGTGCCTGCCCGCCTACCACCTGGACGCATGCCAAGCATCATAACAAATGTCGGCATCTGATAACGAATGGTCCTGCTGCTCGACATGCTTGATGCTCTCAGAATTATAGGCAGCATGATGTGTATATACAGTGATGTGTGTGCGTGTGTGTGTGTGCGTGTGCGTGTGTGCACGTCAGGGGTACAACGTTTTGAGGCAGACGTGAACATTAGCATGCATTCATGAATTTTTTTTATTTTTTATCCCTTTTCCAGCATGTTACACTAAATCCTTGATGTAATCCCAGTCACTGTACTTAGACTAGGACATAATAACACACACTGAACCTGCATTAGCGACCCCGACGGGTGCCTTCGAAAGCGTTGAGATGGTTGGGAAGAGGGGAGGTGCTGTGGAGAATGGGAAGGGGTGTAGGTGGAATAGAGACAGAGCATATTTAGGCCACGCCCACACCATGGGGGGGGGGGGGGTTGGACCATTCTGCAAATCCCAGCAATTTTTGCAACTCACTATTTTTCTCTTTAACTTGACGTGGCGCAGCAGATCAGATACTGTAACTAACCCTGAACTGAGCTTTTACATTAAAGCTGTACACAGACAGGAGCGCCCCCTAGTTACAGGGACCAAGTTGCCAAGTTCATACATCATACGGCGCTTTTGGACAGCAGTCCTCTGCGTTTAATCTGAAGTTTAGCTTTCAGCTCTTCAATAAGCATCTCACTGTAACGAGTACTGGTGATTGTTGAACCTTTTTTCCTGATAATGTTCCAATACTTCTGGTCCTTGAGAATCCCAGACAACTGTAAAGCACTGATGAATTTTCCAGCTGATCACAAGTGGGGCGTCCAGTTTTGCTCGCACCGCCGTTACAGATGAACTGATGCACCACGCTCACACCCGGGGAGACAGGAGCCTTGAACAGAAAGCGCTGATCAGACAGTGAGAAGTTTTAATATAACCAGAGTGCGGATCAGTCTTGATTGACTCTCATACGTATATGTACGTTTCTGTAACAAGCAGTAAAAGGCTGGTATTAACATTTTCCACTAAAGTTGTTTAAAGACACTTTCACTCACTCATTTTTAATTTCTAGGAAAGAGGCGTGGCTTTCCATCTGATGCTACATAGCGCTCTGTCTCTATAAGCAGTACGGGTGAACAAGGTCATGTTTAGGTGACGGGGGTAAGCGGGTGGTGAGACATCTTGTACTGTAACGTGTAAGAGAAATCGAAACTCATCCTATGAAATGGAATCACAATGTTTACATTATGACTGAATAACAATTAAGGATTTTAATAGAATACACTTTGATTTTATTATTTATTATTGCATTTCCAGGCATCAAAATAGTGGTTAAAATGGATTCGTGATTTAGATATTTCTTCTTAAATTATGCTTTCGCCTGAAATGTATAACTGTAAATGTATAAATACAGTATTACACACATTTTTCTCTTGTTCTTATGTCTGTTAAGGAATAATAAGAACCTGAGTGTTTCATGCACACAAGTGCGAACGTGTTTGTGTGTGTGTTCATTGTGTGTATGTACTGTACGCCGCACTGACACACGACACACTGCATGAATAATAAATTATATAGGTTTTTATATAAAATATCCTGCAGTTTTTTTTCGGCTGCGTTCATTTCCTTCTTTTGGATTCGTGCTGGCTTTGATCTCGTGACGAGTCTTGAAGATTTTTCGATTTTTTTTTTCCGGAAGATTGGTTGTGTATTTCATAATTTAGGATAAACACAGCATCTCATTCCAGGTGTGTGTTGTGTAGACGTTACACACCTCAGTTCAAAGTAAAGTACTTGCTGTACTGTAAATCTCTCTGTGGTGTTTTATACAAGGCCAAGACTGCAGACTGATTCTTTTTGTTTTTCCTCCCCTGAAATCTGAATGACTCTAATCCCCTCCCCTCCTTCTCTTCCGCTGTTTCTGATTGGCTAGTATCGCGCTCTTGGATGGCTGGGGGTATGGCTTGAGCTTTTCTTATTTCTGTTGTTTTTTCGATCAGCATGACTCTCTTCTTTGTCTGTTGTTGTTGATTTTTAATTCAAACCCAAAGATGAGTAAGATGTGAGTTGTGGAGGTGTGTGTGTGTGTGTGTGTCGTTCAGCAGGGCCTTTCAGCCAGATCAAGTGCAGTCTCCTGGGCTCGACGTCCGACTCGAACCTCACCAAATACAGCACCATCAACAAGATCCCGCTCATCACGCTCAACTTCTCCGACACCAACAACGATAAGCGGCCCGCCTCGCCGCCCTCCTCGGAGAAAACCATCATCGCTCCAAAGGTCAAAGACCGCACGCATAACGTCACGGACAAGGTCACGCAGGTGAGACATCAACCGACACGACTAACACACGAGGAAGAAACAAAATGCTAAATCAACTAAAACTTGTGACACCTGCTGTTTACTTACTGCGTTTGCTCACTACATGGGGTAACTGTAGGGCGATACAGGTATATAGTGATAATATTTTTGCTGTATCGCCCTACAGTACCTGTACTGAACGTGGTTCTACTGGACGGGAATCGCAGACCCTTCTTAGCTCATGTACAGGAAACAGAAATGAGTAGTTACCTCTCGAGTCTTCTGGTCTGATTCGTTGGGGTTTTTTTGTCATGTGACTCCCATAGACGCGTTACAGTGCAGTACACAGGAAACAGAATTGACCAGTTCTTCTCATAAGTCTTCTAGACCGAATCCTTTGTTCTTTTGTCACGTGACTCCCACAGACGTTTATAGCTTAATGCTGCTCATTCTGTTTATTATAATATGTCCTTAACTGCATTGTAATATTTTCATTACTGGAGCTATAGACAAAATTTGTCTATGGAGAAGTGTTGGGGGTCTGTATATTGAAAATGTAACATTTTATTTTATTTCTGATCAAAAGAACGAAACACACTAACTTTATATATATAAGTACTGATAATTAAATAAGATATAATTTTTAATAAACACCAGGAAAAAAAGGTTTAAGTTTTAATCCTCTTAGAAGATGCAGAGGTACGCACCTTAAAATAAAAATAAATAAGGATAATGATATTACTTTGTGCCACATTAAATTGAAAATTAGTCAAATATTCATGCAACATCAGAAAGATTCAATTAGTATTATAAATATAAACTCTTTAACTTAGTAAATACAGTGTTATAAGTGACCTGTACAATTAATTCGCAGTCTCTCTTCACTATCTAGACCACGGAGTCCGAACCGAATCGAGACTCTTGGATCAGCCGAACCACCGCTGGTTAACGTTGATGAAAAACATGTTTCTTACGGAGCAGATTTCTCGTAAATTTCCTTGTATTTTCATGATGATTTTTTTTTTTATATATTTTCTATTTTATTTTATAATATATTTATTTTTAATATGACCATGGGTGACTCAGTGGGCGGTTTCTCGCCTGCCATGCAGAAGGCTCGGGTTCGATTCCCAGCCACTGGATGCAGTGTCGGTCCCAAGCCCGGATAAAATGGGACGGTTGCGTCAGAAAGGGCATCCGGCGTAAAGCGCGTGCCAAGTCGATGTGTGGATCGGATATTCCTCTGTGGCGACCCCTCGCCGGGACCTTCCTTTCTTTCCCTGACTCTTGGATAGCGAGGTTAGGTGGGGAGCGTACCGCACTGTCCACAAGTCTTAGGTACCCTGTGTCGTTTAGTTTTTTTTTTTGTTTTGTTTTTTGTTGTACAAACTTTGGTAGTCATAATAATGGAGTCATTAAATAAACTTTATTTTATGACTTCCTTATTAAGTGAGTACAAATAAACATATCTGGTTTCCAAACAGTACGCCAACAAAAAAATATATATAATCTTACAGGAAAATCTGTGTAGGCCAGAAAAGAAAGCAGCATGTTATATAAAAGAAAAAAAAAATATTCAGTGTTTTTGGTGCAACAAAGAAATGTGTTCCTGGTTCTGTAGGATGTTCAGTAAAACTAAGCAGCGAATGTCCTTAAAATGTCCTATTCGTTTTCAGGGGAAAGAAAGCCACATTTGAAGAAGCCTACAAAAACGAGACCGCCTTAGTTGCGATGTTCTGACGTAATCAGGCTGCAAATGCGTCCTTCAAAGATTTGTGAATTGACACAATTCACTGTGAATTGATTCACTATGATGATACGATTGACAAGCTTGACTACGATCGCTATCACTGAAACAGTTAGACTACTTAAATAGATTGTGGAGACGAGACACGAGCCAGAAGCCGAGTTTCAACCAGAAATACTGCGGTGAGATCATTTTTATTTAACGGCAGAAAAATAAAAAATCGCTTCAGTTTGCATGGCTGCGTGAGCAGAGCTCTGACTCGACACCTCGTTTTTGGGAATAAGATAAAAAAAAAATCTAAATCAGGCAGCGTTGAGCAAACAGCATATCACAGAACAAACACAATCAAAGTCCAAAAACGTGGGAAAACAGTTGGAGTACGAGAATAAATAAGGGCCTAGTCTGAGAGTTTACTTTACGCAGTGTTGTGTGCAGAGCGAGCGAGCGCTTGAACAGGGGAGTGACGGCTCACACACTGGGGAACGAGATCCTCTCGGTGAAGCCCTGGGCTGGAAATTCTAGTCCAAATCTGGGGATCTTGGGAATTGTAGTTCTGTACAGATACAGATACAGGCTGTGATTTCAGTGGCGTTGTGTCATTCACTATCCCAGAGTACATCACACACACACACACAAGGTAATCAGAGAGAGTAAGGGGGGAGTCCGTGAGTGTGGCTTTCCTGGTGGACGTGTGAAGAGGACGTGATCTTCCTGAGGATGAATGAAAGGGCAGCATGAAGAGGTGCAAGACCCCGGAGGTGCAAGACGACGGCACTAAGCATTAAGCCACCGTGCCGCCAAAAATAAGTATCAGTGACAAAAAACGATGGAGGTCATGTGACGTTGGGAAAATTAATGATTACAATTAGAACTAATTCCGTTCAAGTTGACAAGTATGTACATAATTAATCTTTTTTTTTTTTTTTTTTTCCTGCAAGTGCACCCTGAAATAATTGAACCTGTCAAAGTCACCCATCAAAGTCAGTGGGCGGGCTCTAACATTGATCTACTCAAAGTGATTGCTTTGGGCTGCTTTTCCGAACAACAAGGCCTTCTCCGTTCATGGCCATACACAATCTCATGATGAATTAAAGATATTTTAAAGATAAAAGGCTTTACATGAGTGTTACAGTATAAACAGGAAGGAAGTGTTCCGGCTTCGCTTCTCAAATGCTCCGACACAGCCTGGGCCAGGATAGAGTCCAGAGCGTGTAGTTCTGGAGCCTCGGTTTCTTTCCTCTGTCATGTTCAGAGCAAAGAAAGGAATATTTTATCACTGTTTCTCAACAGTAGAGATGGGTCAAAAATCTATTCAGTTACGTAACGTGATTCTTTTATTATTCTAAAACTTATATATAATAATAATAATAATAATACATTTTATTTATAAGCGCCTTTTAAAACTCTCAAGGACACTGTACAAAAAACAATCAATAATACAAATGTGGAATAACAAAATATGTTTGCATTTTAGCACTGTCGCCTCGCACCTTCAGGGTCGAGCGTTTGATTCCCGCCTCGGGGTCTGTGTGCATGGAGTTTGCTTGGTGGGTTTCCTCCGAGTATTCTGGTTTCCTCCCACAGTCCGAAGTCATGCGGATACGTCTAACTGCCGTTCCCATAGTTTGTGAGCATACGTATAGCACATGAATTAATTTCGTTCAATACGTTTGATATGTTAAAATGTTGCGGTTCATCTGTAATCCAACGCTCTAAAGTTATTTGCTAAAATTATTGTTTTAAATTTATAACAAAATCGGAAAAATCTATATATAAATTTGATATTCATAAAATCGTGTTGAATATCGAATCAGCATTTAGGTTCAGTATCGTGATGATATTGTATTGGCCGGTTCCTGTTGATTCCCATCCATAGTGAACACGCACACGGAGTCCTCGCTCACATTCATCAGGTGTTACCCAAGTGTCGATGCTCAGTCCGATCTAATTTTCCCTTTATGGATCAAGACGCTTTTGGGAAACTCTGTAGAATCACAGGCTCACCAGAACACTAAATCTATTAAATAATTCAGACTCGAAGACGTCTCCAACACGCTGCAGTCCTCACGATAAACCTGATGTGTCTTCAGGTTACTGGATTCAAGAGGCTTTAAATAAGAAACAAACATGCATGCTGTTAATCTCTCTCTTTCTCTCTCTCTCTCTCGCAGACCCTCGTTTTGTCAGCTCCCTGTTTCATGGGCGTCCCTACTGTGTTCCCGTGATTGTTTGTTTGCTCAGTCGTTGCGCGCCCGTAACCAAGCAGATGGCATTTATCACACGCAGATGGCCGGGTTCATCTCTTCAGCTCATAGCGTTTTTATCAAAGCTTAAGAGTTGGACACTTATTAAACTACACCTCGGGGCCTGGTGCTTGGCGCCGGTTAAAAAAGATAAGCTGAGCGTAATTCTCTCTCTCTCTCTCTCACACACACTCTCTTAAACTGTCTCACACACACTCGTGGTAGAATACAATCCTTTAACAAGTGTAATATTCACACCATCAAAGATGGCTGCATTAACAGCGGGTCGAGAGTTTTGTTGAAACGGAGGCGGAATGTTCGCAATCAGAACCTCATCATGTGTTTATTATTGCTACAAGATACAAGTGTGTGTGTGTGTGTGTGTGTGTGTGTGTGCATGTACACAGACTTTCAAAGCAGGAGTCAGATACAGTCATTTATAACATTGTGTTCATCAGCACAGAGACAAGATCGTCCCGCTCCACTGGATACGAAACAAAAAAAACATTGAAAATACAAAAATAATACACACACACGGAGGCACGTGCGTGCACACACGCACGCACGCACGCACACATATATTATAACACCTCCATATTCGGTTTGGAGTTATTGTGTTTAATTATTCACGTCTTAATGCTTTATTTATTCAGAGGAGGAACGCTGCCAGTCCTACACCCTCACACACACACACACACACACACACATCGAGGGATCATATAACACACACCGAATTGTGTATTCAGAGTGACTTAAACACTGAGGGATTCACAATCAGGATACACTAGTGCCTGTTTTCTCCCGAGTTCAAGAAAATGTTAAAATCGCCGCTACTGCCACCATCTGATCGGTCAGCGATAAAACAGCATTTCTAGTTCGAAGTTTTTTCCCCCGTACACACAGCAATTAAAAAGAGAAGACGTGTCTTAACGATTAACCCAGCGTCATGCAGACATACTGTAGGCGAAATTCCCGGGTCTGGAACGTTCGTGTTCTCAATGACCCAACTGAACCAGACCTTTTTGGTCGAGTGTTCTCGGAAACGTTCCCAGGGTCCTAGTGTGAAAACACTACGTATGAGCCGTCTTATTGCAGCTGTAAGCGTTGATGAATTTTCCAGCTGATGGTCGACTTTTTCTCGGCCTGCCATTGAGGATGTTTCCGTTCCGTTCACTCTCAGGCTCGTAGTGATGAACCCGTGTCTCGTCACCAGTGATGATTCAAGACACCTTTACCTTCCTCAGAGTACCAGACCAAGTTTGGTTTTGCAGATTTCCGAACACTTCTGTTTACGCTCTTCTGCGAGTTGTTTCGGCACCAGGTCCACCCTCAAATACAAATAAATAAAAACTCACTGCACTCTTCTCTTCTATCGTGCAGATCACCAGAGGGGCGTCCGTTTCTGCTCACACCGCAGTTACCGATGAACTGATGTAATACGTTCACACCCGCACACCGGCGACCGGGGAGACGAGAGCCTCGAACCGACAGCACTGGTCCGCCAACAGGAGGTTTATAATATAACCGGATACTTTTTGACTCACTTTAATGAAACGTGCAGCTCTTAAGTGGACTCGCTGAACCTGCCTCATAAACGTGTGTTCTGATCTGGTATCTAGGAAACACACTTTCCTCCGGTGGCTGTTGCTGATCTAATGTGGAATAGATGTTGCGTTATATTAGACACACAGCGACGGGGAAAAAAAAAAACTTTGATTAAGTCAAATACGAAAGCCGGCCACGTACATAATTAAGCCTGACTCCTACTCGATCCTGCTTCCAGTTCGGCAGCTGGAAGAGCTATTCTAAGTGTGAACTTTTACCCCGAGCCACCAAAGTCTACAGATTAATCAGGCAGCGTGTGTGAGAGAGAGAGAGAGAGAGAGAGAGAGAGAGTTCTCGCGATTCTATTCCTGACTGTTTCCTCCTGCTTTCTGTGACAGTAATTGCCGTGCCTTCAGTCTCTCTGTCTCTCTCTCTGTCTCTCTCTGTCTGTCTGTCTGTCTCTCTCTCTGTCTGTCTGTCTGTCTGTCTCTGTCTGTCTCTCTCTCTGTCTGTCTGTCTGTCTCTCTGTCTGTCTGTCTCTCTCTCTCTCTGTCTGTCTCTCTCTCTGTCTGTCTGTCTGTCTCTCTCTCTGTCTGTCTCTCTCTCTGTCTGTCT
>JAQQZS010000036.1:34291566-34301738 GCA_030068045.1 Platyallabes tihoni
TGTCTCTGTCTCTCTCTGTGTCTCTCTCTCCCTGTCTGTCTCTCTCTCTCTCTGTCTCTCTCTCCCTGTCTGTCTCTGTCTCTCTCTGTGTCTCTCTCTCCCTGTCTGTCTCTCTCTCTCTCTGTCTCTCTCTCCCTGTCTGTCTCTGTCTCTCTCTGTGTCTCTCTCTCCCTGTCTGTCTCTCTCTCTCTCTGTCTCTCTCTCCCTGTCTGTCTCTCTCTCTCTCTGTCTCTCTCTCCCTGTCTGTCTGTCCCTGTCTGTCTCTCTGTCTCTCTCTCTTTCTCTCTCTCTCTCTGTCTGTCTCTCTCTCTGTGTCCCTGTCTGTCCCTCTGTCTCTCTCTGTCTGTCTCTCTCTCTGTGTCCCTGTCTGTCTCTCTGTCTCTCTCTCTCTTTGTCTCGCTCTCTGTCTCTCTCTCTCTATCTGTCTCTGTCTGTCTCTCTCTCTGTCTGTCTCTCTCTCTGTCTGTCTCTCTGTCTGTCTGTCTCATTCTCTTCCGTTCCTTTTCCCTCCTTCTGTCTCAGCTGTTGAGAGAACACAATGCCTCTGGTAATTATCTCAACAACACTGGGGTTGCCTGAAGGATCTCTTCCCCAACACACACATACACACACATACACCATCAAACTCTTTAAGTGCAGAACAAAATAAGCTCTCAGGTGTCTTTAAGTGCACAACTAATCTCAGGTGTCTGGGGGAAAATGGGTTTCAGCACAGCACCTTTTTCTCTCTCTCATACTCTCGCTCTCACACACAAACACACGCGCACACACACACATTCCAGTCTACATAGCCAGGTAGTGTGTAAAAGGCTAACCCGCATGGTAGCGGTGTAAGCGTACAAATTAAAATCAGAGCTCGATGTCAAGTTCTGCTTTGTTTCATGTCATTTTTTCAGAATTATATTCCACAAACAAAACTACAAACCACTGAAACGTTAAGCTGAAGGGTTTCTTTATTAAGAGTGTCTTTATTTGTTTGAAATTCTTTATTCTTTGCATTTTTTATTATTAATTTTTTTTTTAGTACACTGGGATCAGGGTGCAGGGTCAGTCATTATACACAACCCTGGAGCAAACAGGGTTAGGGGCCTCACTCAAGGGCCCAACAGTGGCAACTACAGTAGTAATCCTGGGGCTTGAACCGCTGACCTTCAGATCAGTAACTTAGAGCCTTAACACACTGAGACGCCACCACCACAAACGTAGCCCGTTCATTATAATGATAGTTTTTCCGCTTAAAAACCATGTGCAGCTACAAACTAACTTCAAATACAAGAGTTTAATTACAAAGATGTAATTAAACTGAATTTTAACTCAGCAGTACGTATCTCAGTTATGTCATCTGCCGTCATTATTATTTCTAAATAAATTCAACAAATAATTCACTCGGGATGAAAATGCATGAATAGTTCAGAGTGCGTCACCTGTAGGATTATAAAGGAAAGGCGACATGTTACCACCTCCAATATGTACTGTATCATTCAGATACGTATATGTATTATGTTACTTGAGCCTGTTCTCTTCTTGACATGTCTATGTTGATCAGTTGAGGGCGCCGGCTTGCTCGAGATCAGTTAGTTCTCAGGGTGCTTTGAGACTGGTGTAAGTGTGTGTAATGAGTGGGTTTCAGAGTAAATCGGTCAAACGCGACTTTTGATAACGTAACACAATAAATACACGCTTCTGTTTCTGTTGCACCACCTGGAAGCTCGTGCACTCGGGACACAATCGATTCCATTCGAAGCTGATTGTTCTCAGCTGTTCACGCTGAAAACCAGCCAATTCCGCTAACAGGCCGATCGACCGGAGCATCTCTATTAGAAATGTAATAAATCATTAAAAAAATCGATTTTGGAGTCAGTGTGGCGACACGTGAAAAGTACCGCTATTCATAACTAAATTGATTTTCGACCTCATCACTAATAAGAATTGACTTTGAGTGTGTAATCACGCCAAGGAGTGATTAACTAAAATGATGTACTGTACAGTGGATCTCTGTTTGTTAAAATGGAAAAATTACAAACTTACAAAACTGGTATTGAAAAAATATAGTTCAGGAAATAGAAGTCAAGGTTCCGGTATCGAAAATTCTTGAACATTCCCAGCCCGACTTTCTGATTGACCAGTCCTGCATTTTTATGTTTTTAACCCAAATTTGTAAAAAAATCTCCAATCTTCTAATCCCTGATCTATTTGTTCATCCGACCTGGGCAGAGCCGAGGCAGAAGTCCAGGGGATGGAGTGTGTTTCAGGTTGGATGAGTGTGTTAAATGTGTTGTGTGTTGTACATTACAGTGGTGTAGTGGTTAGCACTGTTGCGTTGCACCTCCAGGGTCTGGGTTTGATTCCCACCTTCAGTCTGTGTGCATGGAGTTTGCATGGAGTTTCTCCCCGGGTTTCCTTCGGGTACTCTGGTTTCCTCCCACAAGACCATGTCCAATGGCATGCAGATTAGGCTAACTGGCGTTTCCCAAATTAATACATTCCGTAATGTGTTAATGTTGAAAGGACGTCCTACCGGGGTTGTAAAAATTGGAATCGTTAATTACCTTTGGTCCCCAGTTGGACTACAGAAGTTTCTAGATGGATGGATGGACAGTGTAGTGAGGGTTACAGCTTGGGGGTTAGGGTTGTTACGAGCTGTTGGAAATGTTCCACGTGTAGTTCTTCACAGGGAGTACAGACGGATTGAAACCCTTTGGTATAGAAAAGTCATTCACTCTTGTCTCCTCTTCCTAGGTGTTGTCTTTGGGTGCGGACGTACTTCCCGAGTACAAGCTCCAGACGCAGCGCATCGACAAGTTCACCATCCTGCACTACAGCCCGTTCAAGGCCGTGTGGGACTGGCTCATCCTGCTGCTGGTCATTTACACGGCCATCTTCACGCCGTACAGCGCCGCCTTCCTGCTCAACGACCCAGAGGAGAAGGAGCGGCGCGTCTGCGGCTACTCATGCAACCCGCTCAACGTGGTCGACCTCATCGTGGACATCATGTTCATCGTCGACATCCTCATCAACTTCCGCACCACGTACGTCAACGCCAACGACGAGGTGGTCAGCCACCCGGGCAGGATCGCCGTGCACTACTTCAAAGGCTGGTTCCTCATCGACATGGTGGCCGCGATTCCCTTTGACCTGCTCATATTCGGATCGGGATCAGAGGAGGTCAGGAGCGTCGTCTCGTTGTGTCACTTATGGTACCGTCTGGTTTAATACCCGACGAAGCAACTTCTAAAACCATGATATTTTTTATCAGATGTCAAAATCACAAGTTTAGATTACGGGAAAATAAATATTTACGTTACTCTGTCCTGACTACAGCGCGAGTCTTTCAGAACTGTCATCACTCTTGTGTGATTCTGATGAACCGAGCTACAAAGTCAGGTGTCGTGATGGGAACCATCACAACACACCCTCGTGTTTAAAAGAAAACACGGCTCAAGTGTTGCGCGCGCTCTAATCTTTATAACAGCCGACGTCTGCCGGAGTAAGCACTTATAAATGTTGATATAGGTTTACATCAGCGAGCGCTGAACTCGTACAGTCATCAACGTTCCGTATAAAAATACACCATCGACCAAACTCGGATCCAAGTTTAGGCTTTTTTTCCTCCACTCCTAAATGCCTCATGCGACGTACAGTACAGTGTGGGAGTTTAGCGTTATATCACGCCAAATCTTTGAGCTGAAGGTGTTGATTAATTCTCGTAAACAGCAGATCTGTCAGGGGTAGTGCTAAAATCGCAGGTTTAACTGAAAGCTTATTGTTTCTATAGCGACAGCTTAACGTTATACATTATACATAATATATGTAGGGATGTGTATGGTGAGGTTTTCTCTTAAGAAGATATTTATAATGTGTATAAATAATGTTCTTCAAGATATATATTACATTATTTTTAGATATGATTTAGGTTAGATGTTCATTTATTTAGCATGTTTGCAAGGAGTCGCAGGTGTTCGATTTTTTTGCAAAAAGAGTTTTATGACAACAAAGTCCTCCAGGTTTGAGGATTTTGCGGTTTCTCTATGAAGGAAGAGGCCCATTTTTTAAAATCTTATTCACCTACAGAAAAAAAGAAGGTGGTGAAGGAACTACCTCAACACTGCTTCACATAAAAGACCTAAAAACAACCTATAAATAAATAAAAAGTGTCATTCTTTTATTAAATAAAAAATAAATAAATTGCTGTAGTGTGGCACGGTGGGTTAGTTTTGCCTCGTACCTCCAGGGTCTGGGTTCGATTACCACCTAGGGGTCTGTGTGTGTGGAGTTTCCTCCGCCGGTTTCCTCCCACAGTCCAAAGATATACAGATTAAGCTAACTGGCATTTCCAAATTATTGATAATGTGTGTGTGTGTCCTGTGATGGATTGGCCCCCTGTCCAGGATGTCCCCTGCCTCGTGCCCTAAGTCTCCTGGCTCCAGGCCCCTCGTAATTCTATATACAGGATAAAGCGGTATAGATGATGAGTGAGTGAATTGCTGTAGTACACTGTCTGGACAAAAAAAAGCTGTCGTTTCAGAAAGGCCTGCATCAAGCAAAGAAAGATTAAACAAAAGAACTGTCTAAAATATTATTATTATAAACTGGAAGTTATGAAGTGCTGAACCGTCAACTTCTGATCCTTTATAACAGCATGACGTCTATCCTTTAGGGATAAAATGCTTTGATTGCTTTTGAGTTGAAACCGCACCTCTCTCTCTCTCTCCTGCACCAGACCACGACTCTGATTGGTCTCCTGAAGACGGCCCGTCTGCTGCGACTGGTGCGTGTGGCTCGTAAGCTGGACCGCTACTCCGAGTACGGCGCCGCCGTACTCATGCTGCTCATGTGCATCTTCGCGCTGATCGCTCACTGGCTGGCGTGTATCTGGTACGCCATCGGGAACGTCGAGAAACCCTATCTGAAGCACACCATCGGCTGGCTCGACAACCTCGGCATGTCCATCGGCAAGGTGTACAACTACAGCGACCCGTCCTCGGGACCGTCGATCAAGGACAAGTACGTGACGGCGCTGTATTTCACTTTCAGCAGCCTGACGAGCGTCGGCTTCGGGAACGTCTCGCCGAACACTAACTCGGAGAAGATCTTCTCCATCTGCGTCATGCTCATCGGGTGTAAGTAGCGGGACTGTCCGTAGGTGGCGCTACAAGAGATTATCGGAAATGAATGAAAGAACAGAGTGAAGTAAAAAGTGAAATTTCTGGCTGGGCCTTTTTAAGGTTTTTTTTTAATATTTTTACCAATATGACGACTTTAGTGCAGGTTAATCTTTAACCAGTGTAATATAAAGTACAACACAAAGGAAATTATTATAATATAAAATCATTTGGGAAACAAAATTGTACAAATATAATTACAGCCGTACCTCGACGTACAAGTTTAATCCGTCCCGGAAGCGAGTTCTTAAGGTGGAATTTCGTATTGTGAAACGCATTTTCCCATCGGAAATAATGTAAATGCAGATAATTCGTTCCAGCCACTCAAAAATATTACCAATATTACCAATTTCCAACACTATAATCATATTTTTGAATATAAACACAATCAAAACATTTAGAAATGACGTGTAAATGTAGTAAAATATGAAAGAAATAGACATTGAACCTCACGTAACCGTAATTTATGATTCCTCTTGGCACCGGCTGCTTTAAAAACCAAACTGAAAGCGGCTCCCTTTACTTTTTGCTAACATTCTTGGGACCCCATGGTGCTACGTCTTCACTAAATCTTGCACAAAATGCCAAAAAACCCATAAAATATATGTTCATTTAATTCGATTGACTTTCCACCGACACGGAAAAGTGTGAACAGCTCGTGGATGTACAGTACTGTACCACTCTGCCGGCGTTCAGTTCGCCTCGGTTCATTCGCTCGTATGCCGAGGCAAATTTCTTACGAAATTTCAGTTCTTAAGGCAAAAATTTGTGAGACAGTACCTTTCAAAAATCTGGACACACCTTCTAGTTTCGTTTGTCTTTTTTTAGTGATTTATTTTCTACATTCTAAAACAATACTGGAGATTTCAAACCTATGAAATAACACACATGGAATTAGGTCATTTTGTTTAGGTTATTTTAATACATGAAGGTCGGCTGTTCTGGAACAGTTCTCGCAAGAACAGTACTGTTGTCAAGTGCATTTGCAAAACCCATAAAACTCCATGATGAAACTGTCTCTCATGAAGACCTTCCCAGGAAAGCAAGACCAAAACTTACCTCTGCTGCAGAGGAGACGTTCATTTAGAGTCACCAGCCTCAGAAATCACCAATTAACAACCAGCACCTCAGATTAGAGCCGTTATGAAGGATTTACAGAGCAGAAGTAGCAGATAAACATCTCAATATCAACTGTTCAAAGGAGAT
Source organism: Platyallabes tihoni (assembly GCA_030068045.1). Lineage (NCBI taxonomy): Eukaryota > Metazoa > Chordata > Actinopteri > Siluriformes > Clariidae > Platyallabes > Platyallabes tihoni. The sequence continues at coordinate 34,297,935 of JAQQZS010000036.1, forward strand.
TATTGTATATTTTGGATAAACAACGAGTATTGTTTTGAAAAAAAAAAAAAAAAAAAAAACTAGGAAAGACCATGGAGATAGAAGGCGTATCCAAACTTTTTGACACTTTTAAAACTTTTGATAATCTGTACAGTATATTCCGAAGAATTGATATCCTATTCATTTCTTTCTCTTGAAGGGTGCCAATAATTCCGAGCGTTCCGTTTCGCCAGTGTAAGATTGTCCTTTTGAGATATGTTGACCCCTTCTCTTTGACCTTTGACCCCAGCCCTGATGTACGCCAGCATCTTCGGGAACGTTTCCGCCATCATCCAGCGCCTGTACTCGGGAACGGCGCGGTATCACCTGCAGATGCTCAGGGTCAAGGAGTTCATCCGCTTCCATCAGATCCCCAACCCGCTGCGGCAGAGGCTGGAGGAGTATTTCCAGCACGCGTGGACGTACACCAACGGCATCGACATGAACATGGTATGCGAACAAGTACGTGTGTAAGTGTGTGTGTATACGTCTGGGTATTAATGTGTGTTCAATGTTCTTCTCATGGATCGCGCTTGGTGGGTGAGATGACATTTGGATTTTGAATAATTGATTTGGGTTGTAGATTATTGATTATTATTTGTGAATACGTATATTAGCACCAATAGAGACAAATCGCTTTGTTTATTAACTATCTGAATATAATTTTTGATATTGGTTTATCAAGATCGAACTATTTTACAAAGTGATAAAACAGGATAATTTGTCCGTCATGTGTCAAGCCATCATATGATATCAGATGCTCAGTAATACAGTATGTCATGTCGTCATTCCTTTCTTCACAACTCGTAACTTTTACCGGTTAACAATTACTACTATGATGTTTGTTCCCATGACAGCTTACTTCAAAACAGGGAAGTTCAGTTACACTGATAAATTGAATCGATGTGTTTATGCATTTTGGCTGAATTCCAGGCAGAAGGATGAGCAGCAATGGCACGATTATTTTATACAGTCAATTATGGCATCAAATTAATACAACTGCCAGGAAAAATACATTTACGCCTCTATATTAACACGGAAAACATTATCTCATTACGATTGTGCCGGTCATAAGGTGAAATATATTGTATTAGGCATCAAGTAAGCACTCGGCTCTTGAAGTTGACGCGTTGGAAGCAGGAAAAATGGGCAAGCGTGAGGATCCAAACTACTTTCACAAAGGTGACTGGGTCCAAAACAGAATGTTAGAATTGTGCGGTGGTTGGTACCTACCAAAAGTGGTCCAGGAAAGGGACAACCAGTAAACCATTGACAGGGTCATGGGCACCCAAGGCTCACATGGAGAGTGAAGGCTAGCCTGTCTGATCCGATCCAAAAGAGAGCACAAACTGCTGGAAAAGTGAATGCTGGTTCTGATAGAACACACACGGTTTGTTGCGTATGGACTTGCAAGGCGTAGATCGTGTTCACCAACAACATCAGCTGGTCCTACAATCGGCACGTGAGCACCAGAGCTCTGGACCACAGAGAAATGCAAGAAGGTGGCCTGGTTTGAGGCATCACTTTTCTTTCTTACATCATGAGTATGGCCAGGTGTGTTTGCATCACTTACCTTGGGAACAGACGGCACCAGGATGCATTATGGGAGGAAGGCAAAGTGGTGGAGGCAGTGGGCGATGGGAAACCTTGAGTCCTGCTTTGGGTCATGTGGTTGTTACTTTGACACATACAGTACCACCAGCAGAAGAGTTCAGGATGGTAACTCGGTCTCAAGATCTCAAGCTAATCGATCATCTGTAGGATGTGCTGGACAATCAAGACCCACTGACCCATGGGTTAGTGGTAGCTCAGTGATTGAGGTGTTGGACTACTGATCGGAAGGGCCCGGGTTTCAAACCCCAGCACCAACTGTCGGGCCCTTGGTCAAGTTTCTTAACCCTCAACTGCTCCGATGTGTAATGAGAAACAAATGTAAGTCATGTTGATAAGGGTGTCTGCCAGACGCCATGACTGTAATGTGAATCCATCAAGGTTCCAGCTCACAATTTACATGACTTGGTGCCACACACACCTTTTAATGAGCACAAAAATCATGCGACACAAGCTGTCATGGGATCCGACATTATGAAGGTCTGCAGGTTAGAGTGAGACGGTACGATGTCTACCTTGACACATTAATGACAGGGTTGTGGGTTATGTCAACCTTATGAATGGTGATCATGACAGTTACTAGGGAGGGGTCAAAGCTCCACGACAGGGTTACATACTGTACGTCAGTCTTACGTGAATGCAGCACTGAATTAATAAATAAAATTGTATCTGTATTTGAATTTCTGCTGTGATTAGAATACAAGGTTATGAACAGTTTGTGTTTTTTTACGCTGATATGTTTCTGTCTCTTTCTTATCTGCTTCACTTGGATTTCAATCCTCTGGTAAGGACAGGAGGTACAAATAACTCACGACTAATAATAACTAATTGCAAGGTTTCCACCGCTTGGTTCATGTTATTCATTCATAAGACTAGATTACTTAAAGTGATGCCACTGTGTTTTTTTTTCCTTTCGTTCTGTAAAGGTTGCTGTGCATGCGTAATGCCATCCTAATAGCCAGTAGAGATATAGATACTGTATATATACATACGAAATGATTTGTGCACATCTTTCGCGGTGGCTTTAGGTAAACACGGCAGGGACAAATATTTAAGTGGGCGCGCTTCAATAAGAGGGCGGGTCGGAACGCCGGAGCCGGCCCGGTGCCTTTTTCTGCGCCGCTGACAGCCGCACTTGCCAAATGCCGTTAACCCTTTCCTTTCCAAATCTCCTCTGTCTTTCTGTCAGTGCGAAGGAGTTCAGGCTTCACTCTGTAATCTCACTTTAGTTAGAGGTCGTGTCAGGCATCAGGCAGTTCATGAATAAGGTTCAGTCGGGTGTGTTATGCATGGAACTATAGCTCATCTGTAGACTCAAAGGTAAGTTTATCCTCATTTTTTGTTCAACTTTATTTTTTTATTTTTTTTTTGTCCTACATTTTTCTTATTTTCTTTTTTTCCACCATTGTGTATTTTTATCTGCATAACTGATTTTTATTACAAGACCAGGTTTTGCCAGGTCTGCAGTTCTCCTCCTGACATTGGGGCTATTTTTAAACGGGCACAGTTGGCTCTTTTTCGGTGCCTTAAGGTTTTGAGTCATTTTCATACATTCGTTTTATTCGATCTATCTACAGTATATAAATCTATATAAATAAAACAAAAGGTTTCGTCTGTACATTGCCATAAGAACTCGGTCTTACAATGACATCTTTACGCTTCATACATTGGAGGATCCTAAACAGGTCTGAAACAGTTATGTCTGTATGTCTGTCCAGACAGATTTTGTTCCAGCATCAAGCAAAACTGTCTGGACAGAGTTTAATGAAACTTTGCCAGTCTTTAGGTATTTGCCAGAAGTTTAACCTGCACCATAAATGTAAACGAAATGTTGAGTCGGACTGAGGTTATGAGCTGTATGTGCCAGATTATTAATCGTAAGTTTGGACAGCGTACCGCGCATGCTGTGGGCGCGTCTTAAAACACCTGCAGCAATAGATATTAATTAATGAATATTTTTTCCTGGGATTAGTTAATATTTTCACTTTGGCTGAAGTGGTATAAGCGAATTTTAACACGCTGGAGTCGTTTGAAGACTAAACTTCATCTTTATCTGATCTACTTTCTCCATTTCTCATCTGTGATTCTCTCTCCGATCACCGAACAGGGAGTGTATTTGTCTGACCACCAAAGAAGGACAACTTAGTGTAAACAAGGCGTAAGATACTCAACCTT
>JAQQZS010000036.1:34305428-34319379 GCA_030068045.1 Platyallabes tihoni
GCGTGTCAGGGTCAGAAGGGAAGCGCATGAAGCGTCATAGTGCATAGTGTCCACTGGAGGCAGTGTTATGATCTGTGGTTGCTTCAGTCGCTCAGGTCGTGGCAATAAAATGAAGCTGACGACATGAACGGATTCTCTGAATTTACATTATTTCCGATGGGAAAGTGCATTTCACGATAAAAAATTTCACCTTAAGAACTCGCCTCCGGGGCAGATTCAGTTTGTAATGCGGAGGAACCGCTCTTTAAGATGTTGTCCAAAAATGGAGGAAAGAAACAGTTGTGATGTTCTATAATGCTGTTGAAGCGATGCCCGGTGAATGTGAGCTGTGATCTAAACTAAGGATATTTCTAGTGCATGAAGCTTTTGGCCAGGCGGTATATATTTATCGTCATACGCACAGAAAGATTCTTAATTAATATAAGAGATTTGGACCTGCAGCTCTGCATTTTACAGAACTGTCAGTAAAGCTGAAATAAACATATGGCGTTGAGAGACCTCTAGCGAGAGAACGCTAATTATTAAAGAAAAAAATGTGTGAATGTCTGGGAAACTGGTTTCCTGAACTGACACATGCTTCTCTAATGCAAGGTTGTAAAGTTTGTAAATCCGAAGTCAGGTTGATTAGGCTCATATTTGTTTCACAGATGTTTTTGACCGATCGAAGTTTGTGACATTAACTATGCATGAAAAAAAAAAACATTTCGGCGAATTTTAGCCATCTTAATGCAGACCGTGTGGTTTTACGTTTTTTTTGTTTGTTTTTTTTTTTTTGGGGTGATTTCCCCCAAGTTTTCTCCCCAATTTAGTCGTATCCAATTCCTCCCCGTCACTAGGGGGCTCCACTTTAAGGCTACTACGATCATTCAGTTGGTACTGTGTAACGCGTTACTGTAATCTACTTACTTTTCCTGATAACGCAGTAATGTAGCGCATTACATTTTAAACGCATGTCATTTGATTACAGTTACCAAAGTCAATAACGTTACGTTACTAGCGGTCTTATGTGAAAAGGGGGGTTATGATTTAGAAAAAACAGGGAAGGAAAAGGGTTAAAGGAGGGAGGAAGTGAAAAAAACTGAGGGTTTTTAACGTGGAGAAAGCCTGAGATCCGTTAACATTTAATTTAGCTGGCCCGACCTAGCGGCCTCGCCCCTTTTAGCACCTGTAGAAGGGGAAGGGGGGGGGGGTGCGGATTGAGCGAGGAGCGACAACAGGTTGAGTAACTTGAAAGTAGCGTAATTAGTAATCTGATTACTTTTTACATGTAATAATCAGTAATGTAATCAAATTACAATTTTAAAGTAGTAATTAGTCATTTGTAGTAGCTCTAGAGCCCTCGGCTGTGAGGTTCTACAGGATCACCCTTTAGCACTGCGTCACTCGAGGGTCAGTTATACATTTTTAACATGGTTGTTAAACTGCCCACATATTTATAGTGAAACACTGTATACAGTAGTTATGTGTATTGATCGTGATTATTTTAGTTCTTAGGGTGAAAATCCTTTTTCTTTGGCTTAACTTTACTTTTTTTTTCGATTATTTGCCAGAATTCAGCAGCGAGTTTTCCCAAACCACCTCACACACAACCTTAATCACTCTCGCTTCCTAATGTGCTATTTAATTACTCCGTTTCCCCGAGTGTCTAAACTTCACCCCAGGGACCCAAACTGAAAGTTTTAACACCCTGGTCTATAATAAATGACACCGGAACGTAACAGAAGCCGCCTGAGCCCAGGTCGTTTCCTCTCCTCGAGTTACACCGAGTCGATAAAATCTCTCCGGGCCGCGGCAGATTTCTACTGAGGGATTTAAAACGATGACGCAACGGCACATCAGTCTGAAGAAACGGCTCGCTTTCAGGTGAAAACAAAAGCATAAAACCAAGCCAGCATGATAGGATCTGATGGAACACAGAGCAGACGCAGGGTGCAGGTTTTTCCAATCGTAAACGGCAACAACAGAGCATCCATATATCTTATATAGCGCGCCGCCTGCATACTCCCGAGCTAGAACTACACACTTATTGCTCTTTTAATTTAACCTGCTGTCTGCGACACGAGCAATAAAGGTCTAAGTTATGAGCTCCAGTTCGGTTTAAGTTCTTACTGTTGCTTTTAGTGCAGCCGGGGAGTTTACTGGAGCACATCATTACTGCTGGTTATTAATCATGTCTTAAAGTCGGTGGATCAATTTAATTGGACTTTTAGAAAAGACAAATACGTCATTTTCCGACATCATCTCCTTGCTTTTCAATACACTTTGTCCGTTTGTCAACAGCCTTTCGTGTTCCTTTCATTGAAAAATTATTCCTGCTGAGCTGCGAGCCACGAATGCACCGCTGTCTTCAGTTCTTCATCAGAAGTGACTCTTCGTGACTATAGCAAGGCCGCTTTAACACCTCAAAAAGTTTTCGCAGAGTGTCGACAGTGTGGGCAGAAGTGCGTGGACGTGCATCGTCAAGCAAGATGTCGACGCCCTCGGATATCGGTCCACTGCGTTTAACCCGAAGTTTAGGTTTCAGCTCTTCAATAAGCGTCTCACTGTTGATTGTTGAACCTTTTTTCCTGATAATGTTCCAATACTTATGGCCCTCGAGATGAGAATCCCAGAAATCCCAGTTTAGGCTCTTCTGGGAGTTGTTTCAGCACCAGGTCCACCCTCAGACCAGAGAAGAAAAAAATCCCTGAATCACTGCACGCTGCTCTACTTCTGTACAAATCACAAGTGGGCCGTCCATTTTTGCTCTCACCAAAGTTACAAATTATAACAAATTATATATATTATTACGGAAATATAATATGTTTACACATGTTTTTGAACTGATGTAACACGTTTTTTTGGGGGGGGAAAGGCGATGCATGGAAGTGTTTCGCCACAATTGTTATTCCTGTTGCAAGCAGCAGGGGGCGCTCAGAAGGACAGACTGCTTCTTTAAAGGTGTTTTACAGTTCAAGAATCACTCAGGGCAGAAAAAGAGGAGGAAGGTGAACTCTGCGAAGCCATTCATTACGTTAAAGAATGCTGGGTGTGGCCACGGAGACAGCAGTTATTTTTTACTTTGCTGACTTGTAGTTATATTTATCTCTCTCTTATACACACACACACACACACACACACAGGTGGGGAAGCGTACACTGAATTAAATACCTCATTACTCTTTCCCCAAATAATCCTGCAGCAACATAATAAGGCCACGTAAGAAATAGAGGACGCCGTATCTCTCTCTCACACACACACACACACACACACACACTCCCACTAACACGAAACTCAGCAATATGAATCTGCAAACTTACAGAATAGCTGAGATAAGCTCCTGCTGCATGCACATGCTTACAGGTCGGGAAACCTCCGCCTCAGCAGGAATCCGTTCCAAAGCGCCCGAGGGAAACTTTCCGTTATTGCTGCTTCTGCTGGTCCGGTGTGTATTTCATCCACAACCTCAGCGTTCTGTCCTGCCCTTGTGATCATGAGCTATTTCACCCGACTTTCATTTCTGTCCAATCAAACAAGTTCTTGTTAGACAGAATGATGGAGGCTGTGAAAGTGAGGGTCCTGGTGCACTGCAGTCTGTAACTGACAGAAACACTTGGGGCGGGAAACTGTCCTGTTGGAGAAGGTAATATTTATTGGTTATAAATGTACCACTGATTTAAGGAGGCATGAAAAAATCGTGGAGAAAAAAAAGCTGACTGTAGTGAATCTTCCCAAAATGACTCCAAGAGCACAACGACGCCTCATCCAGGAGCTCATAAAAGAACCAAGAACCAAAAACCAAACATCTAAAGAACTGCAGGTCTTACTTGTCTCACTTAAGGTCATTGTTCATGATTCAACAATAAGAAAGCGATTGGGGGCAAAAACGGCATCCATGAGAGAGTCCCGAGTCGAAAGCCACTGCTGATCAAAAAGAACATGAAGGATCGTCTCACAATTGCCAAAAAACTTCTTGATTATAATCGTAGCCCCTCTGGGCTTTGCAACTCCAAGACCTGGACGATTTGCCAGAATTGATAGAACCATAAATTTTGTGCTTTAAAAAGAAAATCCTGAAGGAGAATGTCTGGCCATCAGTTCATGACCTCAGGTTCAAGCGCACTCAGGTTATGCAGCAGGACAGCAAGTCCACCTCTGTGGGCTAGTCCATGTCTTGAGCTCCTTAAACAGGCTGTTCATGCTTGAAAACCCTCTAATGTGGCTGAATAAAACAATTCTGCAAAGAAGAGTGGGCCAGAATTTCTCCACAGCGATGAGAAAGACTTTAACTTTGCCAGTTATCATGAACTCTGGATTGTAGTTGTTGCTGCCAAGGGTGGAACAACCAGTTATTAGGTTTAGGGGGCAATTACTTTTTTACGTAGAGCCAGGCAGGTTTTGAAAGCTTTTGTCCCTTAATGAATGAAATCATCATTTAGGATTATCATATATCGCTCATCGTCATTACCGCTTAATCCTGTATTCAGGGTCGCAGGGGGTCTGGAGCCTATCCCAGGAGAATTAGGGCACAAGGCAGGGTACACCCTTGACAGGTCGCCAATCCATCGCAGGGCACACAGACATACACACACACTACGGGCAATTTGCAAACACCAATTACCCTAACCTACATGTCTTTGGACTGGAGGAGGAAACCCACCAAACACAGGGAGAACATGCAAACTCCATGAACACAGAGAAGGGAAACGAGCCTGGCCGGGAATCGAACCCGGACCATAGAGGTGCAAGGCAACAGTGCTAACCACTACAACACCGTGCCACCTATTAGCGAATGATGAGCGATTATTATATATACAGTATCATATTGATCACATTGTGCATGCTTCCTTATGTACAGTGCTTAAATTTAAGAGTTTTAATCCTTGATTTGTACAAAACACACAAAGCTTTTTTCTTTGAAAACTGAAACCTGAAGTAAACAACTCACTGCCTCCGGCTCCGAGTTGCCTCGGTGTTTAAAATGTGCTAGATTAAAATGTGCTACTGGAAACTCATCAATCAAGCCGGACTAAGGTTACTCACCGAGACTTGTTTTGTTGCCGAAACGACAGTGGTAAGTTGAGCTCGTTCTGGGGACGTAAATTACACACCAGGTCTTGGCCTTCTTGCCAAGTCACGTCCCGTTAAAACTTGGCCAGGGTACGCCAGATCTAACATTTGTCGCTCCACTTTTTTCTCTCTCATCGATCTCAGAAACAACGATCGTGTTTCAGTGTTTCAGATTACTTGTATAAATATCACTTGGCAGGCAGCGTTCAAGGTTCATAAGCGGTGATAGATTCTCTACTCTTTGTTGTGTACAAGAGCCGAGCGACGTAATATACACAGTCCAGTACAGTGAGGAATCCTAAAGTGTAACCAAACAAGCACTTCATCATAAGCCCGTGTCCCAAACACATTCCTGAGGCCAGGACTCAGCAGTTTACTTTCACCTAAAAGAAACTCGGGAGAAATTTTAGACAGAGGAGACGAGTGGGGAAGGAACAGCCATCGGTCAGTGGTGCAATCTGGGAATCTTTCAGACCGAAGACAACGTGGAGGCAATAAATTCCATGATGATAAAACCTGATTAAATTCTTGTCAATATTCCACAATTGAATAAAAGCCATGTGCTTTGAATTTACTGCAGTGTAAGATTGAGATTAAATTATGCGTCACATATACTTTAGAGCACACTGGGCATTGGTGTCTCAATGGTGGGTTTCTCACCTGCCATACAGAAGGCCCGGGGTTTGATTCTCACTCAAACTCCAGACGCTGGATGCAGTGCTGGTCACAAGCCTGGATAAAAGAAATGGAAGGGCACCTGGCATAAAACATGTCCTAAAGTTATCAGATGGTCCGCTCTGGTGACCCCTAGAAGGAAGCAGCCAAAGAAACCGAACAGCACAGTGACATGATTTTTTTCACATATCCCAGTTGGGAAGCTAGAGATCAGAGCACAGGGTCAGCCAGGAATCAGCGCCCCCTGCAGAAGAGGGTTAAGGGCCTTTCCCGAGTGCTCAACAGTGGCAGCTTAGTAGTGCTGGGGCTCAATCCCCCAAACTTCTGATCAGGAACCTGTTTGAGCCACCACCACCCCTTGGATGACTGCGCTCCATTGTGGATGCGACTGTGTAGATCTGCTAATTTCATATGTTTCTTTGTTTCTCACTGGTGCAGGCAAAAACGACATCTTCGGGGAGATGATCCATCTTTATGCCAAGCCGGGAAAAGCCAACGCAGATGTGCGAGCTCTCAGCTACTGCGACTTGCACACCATCGATAGAGAGGAGCTCCTGGAGGTCTTGGATATGTACCCAGAGTTCGCTGACTACTTCTGGTCCAACCTGGAGCTTACCTTTAATCTGCGGGATGAGCACGCCAAGGTACACACACACACACACCCTACAGTACAAGCTTGTTAAGTAGTGACATATCACCATCAGGGTCCAAAGTCTGGTTTATTCTCCTGAGTGGAATGTGATGGAGAAATAAAGAGGACTGTAGTTGATTAGCTTCTGTAAGTCACATTATTCAAAACAATAAAATACAACTTCTAATATTGGTTGCTTTTATATGAAGTTGAAAACTATACAAAATAAGTTTGACCTAGAAGTGGAATGTTACTTACACTTACACTTACAGTAACTATTCCATACTTTGTATATCTTTAACTCATAATTCACAATTGAAATACACTAACAGTCAAAAGTTTGTACACCCCTTCTAATTCCTGAGTTTTGATTTCTGATTCACGACCAGTTGACAGTGAGATGTATATCTGCTACTTATGATCTGTAAAGCTTCATAACGGCTCTAATCTGAGGTGCTGTTTGTTAATTGGTGATTTCTGACGCTGGTGACTCTAAATTTTGGTCCTGCTTTCCTGTGAAGGTCTACATGAGAGACAGTTTCATCATGGAGCTTGAGGGGTTTTGCAAATGGACTCGACACAATACTGTTCTTGCAAGAACTGTTCCAGAACAGCTGACCTTCATGTCCTAAAAGAACAACTGACTGATGTTGCCGTTGTTACTTAATTATGCTTATATGTTGCACATTTCTTATTTTCCCCATAAAATAAGGACTAACATGCACTTGGGAACATGGACAATAACACTGCTGCTGACATACGCGTCATTTCATTTCACACTGCTGCTGTCACACCCACACACCATATCTTTACCCATCTACATTTTTATATATATTTTTTATACCTCACAGTGTACATTCACACTCTGCACATTCTGGGTAATTTATGTATTTTTATATTTCTATTTTAATTCTATTTTACTTGTGACTTCTGTAAATTTGTATTTTCCATTTCAAATCTTTAAATATTAATTTTTATTGGAAATTCTATCTTAGTTTAATTATACTCTGGTGCATTTTTCCTTTTATCTCATTTATTCTATCTTTCCATTTTAGGTCACAGACGGTCATATAATCATTTTACTGCAGATCGTACTGTGTATGGTCATGTATGTGACAGAATTGTGAATTTTAAAAATTCTTTTAAGATTACCTAAGGCAATGTGTTATTTCATAGTTTAAAATAATCCAGTATTGTTCCAGAATGTTGCAAATAAATACAAACTTGTGTCCAAACTTTTGAATGGTACTGTATGTAAGAGGAACAAGAATCAGCAGTCACATCCTGACACAACATTATCAATTTCATAAGAATTACTAATTTATAAATATCCCAATATGATATTACAACACCCCCGACCCCCCCCGATTTTGTTACCATTTTAACCTTTAAAGAACTTTAATGAATAATTAAATGTTTCTAATAACATTACTTTTCCCACTTAAAACCCAAGCGCAGCATTTAAACAAGACAAATACAAAAGTTTAACATTGTTACTGTGCTGCATGTTTTTTTATTTCTTAACAATCTTAGGAAATATATCACTCCTCCCACACGGAATGAAAATGTGTAAATAGTTCAGAGTGCGCCACCTGTAGGAGCCCCAAGTCTCAAAACTCAACTTGACAGTGAGGTTGAGTAGCATTCGAACGCACACGATTGTCGACTAATTTACTGATGTAAGCGTGAGTGTAATGAGTGGATCTGAGACTCAATCACTAATAGAGTTTAGAGGAAAAGGTAGATCAGAGGTTTTTAACACCATGACGTACCACCACGAAAATATGTTTCTGTTGCACCATCGGAAGCTTCTGCACTCGGTACAGGATTGTTAATATCTGAGGCTTATTATTGTTAGCATGTAGCATTAACATCATGTTGTCCTTGTTAATATTTTGATAATAATGAATGAACTAGAAGCCACTAGCTGATCATGACTCTGCCTAAACTAAATTTCGCAATCCTTAAAAAAAATATATATATATTATTACTTTTATAACTTCAACAACACTTAAAGCAAAAATTTCTGCCTTTCACCTTAAACCGAAACAACATTCAAGATTTCAAGATGCCCAGTGCGGATTTAAATAAAACACTCAATAATTAAATGAAAGAGCATAATAATAAGCGTTCGAACCGTGCTGTAGGAGATAACTCAAGGAACAAAGTTACAGTAAGTCTCAGACCATCTACTTGTGCACTATTTAACCCCTCTTATAGCTGGTGTCAGACTTTTAATAATACCAACCCAAAGCTCAGATTTCTTTATCAGTCTCGTAAACATATGCAAATACAAGTTTTTTTTTTTTTTTAACCGAGATCAGAATGAAAAAGGGTGAGCGTTTTATGTAAATCTTCTGGATGTAGATAAGATAAACAAATCTGCTTGCATTGCCACCATTTCTGCATGTGAACACAAAATCATTCAATAACAAAAATATTAAAAACATTCATACTATATTCATTTACAGTCTTAGACTGATATACAACACAATCTCTTTCAATCCCCTTATCATTCTGTTCAGGTTTCACCGGAGACAAACATCACACACATTATAATGATTTTAAAAAAACACATCATATTAATATTATATTATATAAATGTAAATAATTTATTTATATCTATGACCATAATGTAGAAATACCGGTATTGTTTTTTTCTACATTGTCTCCACCAACAGATTTGCTTTCTTATTATAATAATGAATATTATTTATTATTTATTATTAGGATGAGATGTGTGTCTTTACTGGTATTTTACCAAGAAGCCTGGTTAAAGTGGTAAAGCTAATCAGGTTAACTTACCCTAGCTAACATAAATCTCAGCATGCCAGCTAAATTGATCCTTACTCATCACTGTTGGAGCCTTGAATCAGTCCGGATATTCACAAACAATCACTTAGCACAAACTCTGAATCAAAATAATCTCAATTTCAATCCTCATATTTGACCCTGAACACAACTTCCACTCGTTTGTCCTGGCTAAAACAGACATTTCCACAGGCCGCATCCCAAACGCCAAAGATTTAGTCAGCTAGCGCACTAAATAGGGTGCGTACACCGTCATCGCGGGCGCTCTGAAGTGCACTTGTACATAGACTAAAGAGAGCATTTGGAACACAGCCGTCACAGTTTACCTGTTAGCATTCCAGCGCTTTTCCAAGGATAGCAACTATTAAAAAAAAAAATAACAAGCCAGAAAGCAAATGGAGGTTTACAGAAAATAAAATACCACTCACCTTGCCTGTGAGCTAGATAATCGTTTAGTTTGTTATTTGACCGGTTTATCTGAGCAATTTCTGTGTTGAAGACATTGAACTGAGGTTGTAACGCTCACCGTTCGCCTTTATGGGAAGCTTTTCCAGCGTTATTTTCCCTAACCGACAAATCCCGCCTCCGTGCATTGCGATTGGATAGCTTTTCACACTCCGAATTGTATCAACCAATCACAATACTGAGAGTCGGACACGATAGCCAATAACATAATCCAAGAGGCGGGACTGGAGTAGAAAAGGTTTTCCAGTATGCAGAATATATCCAGCGTGAGAAGTCCCGCCTCCGTTGCCATGAGAGACCAGACTTTGTCCGTTCCCATTGGTTGCCTATTTGGGAATGGGCACTCTCGTTGGCTGAAATGCACGCCTGTCCAAGAAAATTATTTTTAATGTTCATTGTAAGTTTACATATAATAATGATTAATTCAAGAAATTATATAAATTATTAAATTATTAGTAAATTATAATTCAATATTATGAATAAATTATTATTCTAGAAATAACCTAACATTTCACTCTCAAATGATCTCAATAAACAAGTATTAATCCTAAAGATTTACATTTAGGCATTTGGCAGACGCTCTTATCCAGAACATCTTACAAAAAAGAGCTTTGAAGTTTCCGTCACTCGATAGATACTTACACTGGGTGACTAGGTTACTAACTAAGTGCCATCAGTCAAACATAATTTTTTTAAAGGCGGGTCGGGGGGATTAGTCCAATTATTGGAGACAATTAAATGTTTTGAAAGACGGACGGACATCTAGAAGACATCCAGAAGAAGTTCATTCCACCACCCAGGTGCCAGAACAGAAAAGAGTCTGGATGAATGTCTTCCTCAATCCCTGTGAGATGGTGGGACTAGGCAAGCAGTGCTGGAGGATCGGGGAGGGGGGACGTGGTGCAGTGCGTGGTGTGATCAGAGCTGAGAGGTAAGTGGGTGCTGGGCCATTTTTAGCTTTGTAGGTAAGGGAACCAGTGCAGGGAGCGGAGATGTGGGGTGGTGTGGGAGAACTTGGTTGGAGAAGGTTGAAAACAAGACGTGCAGCTGCATACTGGATCAGCTGCAGAGGACGAATGGTGCACAGAGGAACACCTGACAGGAGTGAGTTGTAGTAGTCCAGTCTTGAAATAACAAGGGACTGGACAAGCTCCTAAGTAGCCTGTGAAGAAAGAAATAGGCGGATTGTTCTGATGTTGTATAAAAGAAATCGACAAGAGCGAGTAAGTTCAGCATTGTGTGGAGAAAATGACAGATGATTGTCCACAGTTACCCCAAGATTGTGGGCAGTGGCTGGAGGAGCGAACTGATTGTTGTCCAGAGAGATCACAAGGTCTTGTGATCTTGGGGTTGAGTCGCCAGGGATGAACAGCAGTTCGAAGCTTCAGCTGATGAGTTGCCATCCAGGATGAGATGTCTGCCCTACATGCTGAGATCTGGGTGGAAACCTGTGTGTCTGAGGGAGGAAAGGAGATGTCACTTCAAGATGCAGATCATTGTCCATATTTCCAGCTAACAATTTACAGATGGGACTCACTGATGCTGTGAACCTTTTGTGCTCACTGAGTCTGACAGCATGAAGAACATCAATCGTAGGTTAGCAGAACGTTCTTAGAACGTTATGGTTTTTGGCTCCTAAAACTTTAAACTGTACAATTTTCTGAAAGTCCTAGGAAAGCTTTGGTTACCATTTTGGGAATGATCAGGTAACATTCTGGAAACGTTTTGAAAAATGATCTGGGAATATTTTGGATAATGCTCTCGTTTATAAAATGTTTTAGGAACTATATGCATTATGAATTATGTGACTGTTACTGTAACATACTGTACCTAACTGTTCTCTCATTGACTCGTGCCCCGCTTCTGGATGGAGATCTCGTCACATGAAGGCCATGGTGACAGTTCCAAATGATCCTGTTATTACCCTATACATTATCACCTAAATGAGGATGGGTTCCCTGTTGAATCTGGGTCCTCTCAAGGTTTCTTTCTTCTGCCATTTCAGGAAGTTTTTCCTTGATTTGATTTATACATATTTCCTCACATTTTTCAAACTCATTTCCATGATTTTTTTATTCTGTAAAGCTGCTTTGCGATAATGAAAATTGTTAAAGCACTTGAAGAACACCTGAATGATCTTCATCACTCACTGAGTGCACCCACCTGCCGTCATTCCTACACATGTGCACAAAGATCTGCCTTGGAAACTAGTTAGTGTTAGTGTTAGCAAGCACTGTCCTAACATTACTTTCAAGGAAACCTGGCCGTTCAACTGCTTTAAAGCTAAACTTTAACTTGATGAACATGTGAAATTCACTCATGCTCTACTGTACATTGTTATCCTGAATAAGGTCGCGGGAGACCTTGAATCTACATTAGATGACTCGGGGCACTAGGCGGGGTACACGCGGACGAGTGCCAGTCCATTCCAGGGCACAAGCACACACATATTCACTCACTGCGGGCAATTTGGAAACATCAGTTAGCTTAATCTGCATGTCTTTGGACTGTATGAGGAAACACACCAAGCACAGGGTGCAAACATGCACACTCCACACACAGAGACACAAAGGTGGGACCCGAACCCTTGACCATGAAAGTGTAAGGCCACAGTGCTAACCACAACACCACTGTGCTTGCTGCCTTCATGTGAGATTTGCTGTCCATTTTTTATTGGAATCAAAAATATCTATGTGATTTGATTTTCAAACACAGAGTAAGTTTAACCGCCTGTCATGAAGCAACATGATTCATTACAAATCCAGCTACAGTTCCTTCACCTGTAATAAATGACCTTGTCACGGAAAAGCTCTGCTGGATTTATAAGGTTTCTTGCTAAAACTTTTTTTTTTTTTTCCTGTGGCTGTGCTGGGTGCTTGCTGATTTCAGAGACGATGTAAAGATAAGAAATGTTGTTCAGTGTCTATAACAAAACTAACAAACTAACAAAAGGTCTATCTAAATACAAACCCTTCTTCTGGACCATAGCACAGTTTTTCATATAGGTTTTCTCAGCCACTTAAGACACTTGTTTGGAGGCCATGGTCCTAAAAACTTTTTTTTATCATGTATATATTTTCATTATTATAATTTTTTCCTCCCACCTCCAGGGTCCAGGTTCGATTCCCACCTTGGGGTCCGTGTGCATGGAGTTTGCTTGTACTCCCGGTTCTTGGTGGGTTTCCTCTGGGTACTCTGGTTTCGTCCCACAGTCCAAAGACAGATTAGGATACTTGGCATTCCTCAAATTGCCCTTAGTGTGTGATTGTGTGTGAATGTTGACTGGAAGACCTACGATATAAAATAAAATTTTGTGAAATTATAATCCAAATATAAAAAAATGGGAATAAATAGAATGGTCACCATTGGCCTCTATGGCCAATGGTGACCATTGTATTTATTCTCATTTTTTTATATTTGGATTATAATTTCACAAAATTTTATTTTTACATTATTACATTAATTTTATTATTGTATTATTGTATTATTATAATTTTATTATTGTAATTTTACATTATTGTATTTTTATCATGTATAGATTCTTTTGATGTTATTTGTACTAGTAAAAAAAACTTGATTAATGTTGATTAAACACAAATTTTAGATCTGAGAAAAAAATACAAAACATAGATTTAGTCTAAAAACTCTATATTTTATTTTAAAGAAGAACGATCCTGTATAAGGAATATCTTTTTGCGATCGGATTCTTAATACCTTCTGATGCTTCTGAGAGCTTCATAAACCACAACCTAATACCCGAAAGAGGAAATGATCTGCATGCATGCATATAAAAAACTAATCACATTCCCTTTTCCCTTTTCCCTTTTCCATTGTCCCAACAGCTGTGGCAGAGTTTGATGAGGAAAAAAGTGGAGGAAACATACGTTATTGTTTTTTTTTCTTTCTTTCTGAATTTTATCTCTGTAAACATTTTATCTCTCAAAAAGTGAAACAAAGCACATCAATGTGTTTAACATTACTGTATCTATATCTACAGTATAAATCTAACATACTGTATAACCTAACGCTGAGGATATATAACTGTAATGTTTTACAGATGGACTTGAAAACCTGATGGATACAGATGTTCAGGATCTGATGTGAAATCTAGTGATTGTTGCTGTTAAACTTTCCATATCTACTGTAAAGAAGATACAAATTGAGTGTGTGAACAACGCGGCTCATGTTGTACAAAAGTGCAAAATCCGCCCAATTTCTTTGGTTCAGTTAAAGTTTAAATCACACACACACACACACACACACACACAAAGTAAAATAGGACATCATCAGTAATCCACATCAGTGATCTAAAAACAGAGG
>JAQQZS010000036.1:34453245-34466223 GCA_030068045.1 Platyallabes tihoni
CACAGGTGCATGTTAATTAATTGATTATGGTTAATTGAACATGCATGGAAAACATTGTTTAAACCCTTTACAATGAATATCTGTAAAGTTATTTGGATTTTTACAACATTATTGTTGAAATACACAGTCCTGAAAAAGGGGCGGTTTTTTTGCTGAGTATATATATAATTTGACTGTGCTGTAAATATTTGTAGGGTAAATATGACATATAACTGAAGGCTAATCTTAATATTTCCATATTGCCCACAGTGTATGACTGGGTGGTTGAGTGTGTGCTTTGTGCTCTGTGATGGATTGGCACCTCATCCAGAGTGTGCCCTGCCTTGGGTCTAAAGATACAGTATGTTCCAGGGCCATCATGACCCTAAACTGGTTAAGTGGTACAGAAAATAGAAGTCTGAAGTTGTCGTAAAGATGAATTTAGAATGTGGTTCTAAATGGTTCCTGAAGACATGTTTCACCATGGGTCCTTTTTCCAGTTTTACACACTCCGTTCTTGTTCATGGTTTTGCTTTTATTAATTATATGTCAGGTGGCTTAGTGGTTTGTAGCACTGCAGCCTCGCACCTCCAGGGGTTTGATTCCTGCCTCAGGTCTGTGTGCATGGAGTTTGCATGTTCTCTCTGTGCTTGGTGGGTTTCCTCCAAATTGGCATTCCCAAATTGTCCGTAGTGTTTGTGTGCCTGCAATGGATTGGCAGCCTGTCCAGGGTGTACTCCGCCTCATGTCTCAAAGTCTCCTGGGATAGGCTCCAGGCCCCCTGTGACCCTGTACAGGATAAGTGGTATATATTATCTCTGACTAAATGCCTGTACTCTTTTATTTTATATTATAATTTATTTTTATTTATTATTACACTTTCTATACTATGCAGTTTTTTTTTGTGACTATCTACTCCTGTTATTTTCTTGTGCCTTATTTCTGGCAATACAAATGTAAATAATTGTTATACCAATAAAGAACTTTTGAATCTTGAATCTTGCAAAAAAATCTAATCAGTCTGTTTATATTACTTAATGTGTTTTGCTTTTATTATCTTTATTGTGTTTGATTCCTTTTTTATAGTTCAATTAACTTAAAATTAAGTGCTCGTGGCCCTTTTGAGACACATTTAAAATAGAAATACTATAAAAATATGTTTTTGGACAAATAACATTTATATAAGAAACAGCTTGAGACAATCATTTATTGCGAAACTGAAAAAGAACAAACAAAACGAATTTTCATAAACATGTTAAAACAATTTATACCACACGTTAGGTGAATAAAAAAAGGTTTTATTCATTCACACATTAAAGTGATTTGAGCTACAAACCTGTGTTTACCTTTAAATGTCAGAGAAGTCATTGATGTCTAACTATTCTTTATATGACAACACAAAGGCTGACCTCATTGTGCATGTTACACCAACAGGAAATATACAAATCATCACAAATGGTAGAAAAATGTCACCAAATCAGTCCCAACACACATTTTTGTGAAAGCAAAGAAGCAATGTGACTGTTGAAAAAAACAAAAAACAAAAAAAGGCTCGCAAGCTCATAATCAAAGGGGAAAAAACTATTAAAACACACTTTCAAATTTGCATTAATGACACGAGTCATATAATGGAAAAAAAAACACAGTACTGTAACTAAAAATAATAAGAAGAAAGAAAAAAGAAAAGAGCAAACATTTAAGAAATAATGCTCATTACACAGTGGAAAGTTTCATTCTGGAGTGTACACGTGTGGAGTTCTGTGATTAGAGTCATTAACAGACAGAAAGAAGAAAAAGAAAGAAAGAAATCTCTTCAGTTCTGTTTAAAAAAAAACTCCTAGAATAAAAAAAAAACTCCTAGAATGTCCTTGCGCTCATGGTCGTGTTAACTGTTGTGCAAAGAGAAATACAGTTCCCCCTGTCTGCCTTTTAAAATCTTAAGGCTTTCATTTTGCAGTTTTTGTTTCATCACAGAACTCAGTCAAGTCAATGATTTTGTAGGAAAAAACTATTTAAAATGAGTAAAATAAAAACTCATATGTAGGGAAAACACATCATCATCATCATCATCATCTTCATCATGATCATCATCATCATCAGTTATTGTGCATCACCTGTGAATCCTCCAACTAGACCAACCAGAAATCTCTTCGGTAATTAATTTTTCTCGGCACAGACTGAACATGTGACGAATCTGTGGTCGAGGCATCACCAAGAACTTCAGATAAATCAAACCGATGACAATCAGACCAAACCACGAGAAAAGAACGCCACTTCACAGTTTAAGAAAAACGCTTAAAACTCATTTATGTTGGCTGTACGGAAAGTCATGCAGTCATCGGCATAACCTTTTTATTAACTGACGTAGGTTGTTCAAATTGCACATGTTGATAGAGTAACACTTGATGACCTCCCACTGCATTACAGATATGACACCGCTGACATGTGCACAGATGGATGGAGAATGAAGTTAAAAGAAGGGGAAATCAGCATTGAAGGCAAATGACGCAGAGGAGCACCATCGAACTATGACAAAGGGGATTTCCAAAGAGGATTCGAGAGTTGGGCTTGACAGTGGCGCAAATGCATCATTTGTGATGGAGACTATGATAAGTAGGACCTTAGTATAGAGGAAGAGTCTACCAACATGTCCAATTTGAACCACCTACACTATGTGGACAAAGGTATTTGTTTAAACCTTAATTATTGAATTGTGTGCTGTGTGAACATGTGTTTCAGTCAATCAATCAGGCCCCTTATCCCCAGTGAAGGACAATCTTAATGCTTCAGTATACCAAGACAACTTGGACAATGGTATACTTCCAACTTTTTGGCAACAGTTGGGTGAAGGCCCATTTCTATTCCAACATGACTGTGCCCCAGTGAACAAAGCAAGAACTTTTATACAGACATGGTTTGTTGAGTTCGATTTCGGTGTGGAAGAACTTGAGTGGCCCAAACACAGAACCCTGACCTCAACCCCATCGAGCCCCTTTGGGATGAACTGGAACAGAGATTGCGAACCAAGCCTTCTCTTCCAACATCAGTGAAAGTTAGAAACATAGGAGTGAAAGTTTATTAATATAATGCAGCTGTGTATAAGGTGAATTTGTGATCTTTGCTACCGCTCAAAAGTTTGTACACCCCTTCTAACTCCATGGTCTTTCCTGATTTTTATTTCTTTCTACACTGTAAAGCAATACTGAAGGCATTTTCTCCAGAATATATAATAATCTCCTTTGAACAGTTGATATTGAGATGCATATCTGCTACTTCTGCTCTGTAAATCCTTCATAACGGCTCTAATGAGGTGCTGGTTGTTAATTGGTGATTTCTGAGGCTGGTGACTCTAAATGAACGTCTCATCATCATGGAGCTTTATGGGTTTAAATAATTCCCCATGTGTTATTTCATAGATTTGAAATCTCCAGTATTAAATAACAGAACAAAAAGATAGAAGGTGTGTCCAAACTTTAGACCGGTACTGTATGAGATGCCGAGTGTAAGGAGGGGTGAGAGGTGTAGCTGCATCGTGTACAAGTGCAGATCCAAAAGGAGGCGAGGGCTTGACTTGAAAGACGTTTAAACTAAAAGACACAACGTTTCTCAAGGTTGCCATTCCAGATGAAAATTGTGGACACACTTAAAGATCATGACAATTTATATAAAACAAGATTGGCAGCGTTCAGGGTGGATTTTCCCTCGAAATATGTATAAGTTAAAAAAAAATTATTATTATTATTATTATTATTATCTGAGCTTTCGTCAGTAAACCAAACTTAGCGTGCCTTTAGCATCCAATCCGAGCAGACCTCGGTTCCCGTGCGGTCCAGCAGACCGCTGTATGATGGGGAGCCGGTGCTAAACTCCAGCCCCTGGCTTCACTTCAGGCCTCAAGTCAGTTTCCTTCTCACAGCATGTTGAGCTCGATGAGGCGTCCGGCGAAGACTCCGACCGTGCCAACGATACACACAGTCATGAAGACGCAGAGCAGAATGTGATCCAGCACCATGGCCACAAATTTCCACTCCGCAGCAGCCTGAGGAAAGAAGAAACGCATAAGAGCGCGTCAAAAGAGGAAGAGCTACCGAGGAGAGGAAGATTTTAATGTGGTTTGGAACACGGGAAATTCCATTAAGGACGAAATCTGGGCAAGTCTAAAATCTGCGCGGGGGGACAACAAAAAAAGGAGAAGAAGAAAAGGAAGAAAAATATTGCAACATGTATGAAATAAAAAATAAAGAAGAGAGCGAATGAGGAACAGAAAGATCGCTCTTACGTGGTTGGACTCTTCATCACTCCTCACGGTATCAGCGATGTACTTGACACCGTCAATGGCGCCCTGAACGTCCGGGTTTTGGATGATGGGTGACTGGAATGTGACGGATGTAGGCACCGGTTTTCCAGAGATGTCCGAGATGTCGAAGTCGACTTGCAAAGGGCGTTTGCCTTTCCGCTCCTGAGACGGCCGCTTCATGGTGGAGAAGAACATGAAGTTTGGAATGGTGTCGATGAAGATCTGCGGCGGGAAAAAAAAACTCTGTAATAAAATGATTTCATCATCTATATACTGTAGCAAAACATGATGGATTCGTTCAAGAATATTGGTGTCACTCCCTTTCTCCTCTCTTATGACCTACCATGGTTAGTCCATGGCTACTACCTGCTGTAACACAAATCACATAGTGTACAGTAAGACCCTCTAAATGACATTCCACCAGTGGCGGCCGGTCAATAAGGGGCGCAGGGGGTTCTATATATCATTTATTTACAATAAAAAAAATCTAAACTGTATTACGTTCATTTGTGTTTGTGTACGCGGGGCGCCGGATAAACGAGTGTCTATGTGGGCACGTACATTTTTGAAAAGCATGTGATTTGAGGCTGAACTCTAATTGGATTTTTTCAAATCACCACTATGCGCCCTGAATCCTCCCCCTTTTGTTCTTAGCGAATCAATATTGTTTTTAAATATTTGGGCTCATGTGATTGGACCATTCTCAACGAGTCTTATTAACGATCAGCAGATTGTTAGTTAATGTACTGAATAGTGATTGATGTGGAAGCCAGCTAGCTGTAAATATGAGAGAAAATTCTGTAATTTCTTTGCTAAAATACCCCTTCTCCAGACGAAGAAAGAAAAAAAAGTTAAGGAGCTTGGACCAGATCGACCTGATCTTCTAATTAAGCAGCAGTCAAGTGATATCGGATATTCTACATTATTAGCTAGTAGAAATTGGGTGGGGGTGGGGATAATTCAGTGATGTATCGTTTCTTTTTCATATGGAAATTCATGTATGGCCATAATGATCAATTTTTTTACTTTTCTATATGTTTGCATTTGAGGTGGCAATATGTGGCATCTATAATCATACAGGTTGCGCAAATTATCCCTATTGCTAGGCAACACAGCATCCTGTGTGGTAAGAGTGAAGTATCTGCTACAGTAAGTTTGGAATTGTTGGCTTAGTGGTTAGCACTGCTGCCTTGCACCTCCAGATTCTGGGTTCGATTCCCACCTCGGGGTCTCTGTATGCATGGAGTTTGCATGTTCTCCACGTGCTTGGTGGGTTTCCTCCCTCCAGGTACTCTGGTTTCCTCCCACAGTCCAAAGACATGCGGATTAGGCTAATTGCAGTTCTCAAATTGCCCGTAGTGTGTGAGTGTGTCTGTGTGCACCCTGCGATGGATTGACACTCTGTCCAGGGTGTACCCCGATTCGTGCCCTAAGTCCCCTGGATTAGCCTCCAGACACCCCGCGATCCTGTATACAGGATAAACGGTATAGACGAAGAGTGAGTGTGTGATATTGAATCATAGGACATTTATATGATACCTACAAAATTGCTACATGATCTTAATCAGCACCCGGGTATCGTGATAATATGATATTGAAATTTTCTAAGAATCCCTGGTGATTCCCATCCCTACTAACTAGCTCAATAAGCTTGTTTAGTGTGAATTGAATCTATGATTTTCAACCTGAGCTCATGTATAAATATATAATAGTGGTGTAGTGGTAAAGTGCTCGTCCTATCATCTGGAGATCGTGAGTTCGATTCCCGGGTGATGCTGTAACCTCTCGCAGCCGGAGGTCTAGAGAGAGCTGATTGGCCGAGCTTTCTCAGAGAGGAGGGATGAGAGGTACTTAGGTCTCCCACATTAATCACGGCTCTACAGCCAATCAGGGGCGTCTGTGAGCTCATGCAAGCGGAAGGAGCGGATAGCGCTGTCCTCCGAGTGTGTTACTCCGCCCCCACACACGTGATAGTCTTCGTCCCTCCCCACTGAGTGGCAGGAATTGGACACGACTAAATTAGTGAGAAAATCTGAGAAAAAAAGGCGAGTTTTATTCATTTCACTGGACCTCAGTCTGAGTGACACTGCCCTCTGCAGTATAATACCTTGCGGACCCAAGGAGGCATGGTGTGCGTGCTGGGAGTGCGGTGGTGCGTGTTGATGACGATGACAGTGATGATGATGGAGGTGATGACGAGGATCATGGTGAAGAGCATGTATTTGCCGATGAGTGGCACGGCGCTGGAGGTGGACGGGATCAGCTCGACGATCACCAGGAGGAAGACGGTCAGAGACAGCAGGACAGAGATGCTCAGGGTCATCTTCTCACCTACACACACACACACACACACAGAATTGAGGACGCTAGAGCTGAAGCGAGAGGTCAGATTCATTCACACGGCATCACCAGAATACGGAGTTACCAGAGTCGGTGGGCAGGTAGAAGACAAGACCGGTGAGGAAGGAGAAGAGCATGCAGGGGATGATGACGTTAACGATGAAGTACAGCGGCAGTCTGAGCATCAGGAAGTGATAGGTGATGTCCAGGTATGGTCTGGTCGGGCAGCATGCGTAATAAACCCAGTGCTTCCAGCTCCGGTAGTCCTTCATCACCCACTCGCCGCTCTCCATGAAGTTACTGAGGTCCGGACGGTCGCTGTCCTACAAACACACACATGAAAAAAAAATATATATATATAAAAATAATCAAACTGTGCATGATTAGACAGCATTACTTTTCAGTCTAAAGTCCCTTCACATCCCTGACCTTGGTGCGTCATGACACTTGTCTTAAGTGGATTTCTTAAAAGGGAGAATTTTTGACATGTGTTTAAATTTAGCTGTGTATGTGTGTGTGTGTGTGTGTACCGGGTTGATGACAACCAGGTGGCCTTCGAAGGTCCATATGCCGAGCTTCATGCTGCAATTCTGCAGGTCGAAAGGAAAGTAAACGACGACGATCTCACAGTAGCTCTTAAAGATGGCCGGCGGATTCCACGTGATCTGCCCGGTGTGTTCCAGCATGACCTTCGTCTCGTGCACGATGGCGAAGTTCCCATTAGCACTGCAACACACACAATCATAAAAATAAAGGGGTAAGTAAAAGCCGTTCCATAAAATGCTATGGCGATTGGTTTAATCAAGGTTGAGCGGACAGGATATTACATTTACATTGAGACATTTGGTAGATGCTCTTATCCAGAGCCACTTACGAAAGTGCTCTGTAGTTTCCATCATAGGATAGATCCCTACACTGGGTTACTAGGTTACTAACTAAGTGCCATCAGTCAAACACTTTTGGGAGGGGAGATTAGCCGAAGTACTGGAGAAACAGATACGATTTAAAGACCAATTTGAGTCGGATGCGAGCAGCTACATGAAGCCCTGTGGGAGAACTTGGGAAGGTTGAAAACAAGATGAATGGTGGACAGAGGCAGACCTGCCAGGAGCGAGGTGCAGTAGTCCGGTCTTGAAATAACAAGGGACTGAACAAGCACCTGAGCAGACTGTGAAGAAAGAAATGGGCGGAGTCTTCTGATGTTGGGCCCCTCTGATCCTCACCACCTGTCCACACGCTGTACTACGCAGTACATTTTAGTATGAAATGGGAACTATGTCCCAATACCCATCATGTATTCTCATTATTAAAATATATAATTATTCATCATTTCTCCAGACGATTATAAGAGTATGGAGAAATGATGACACATATAGAACTTTTTGAACACGTCCTCTTTGAAAGTGTACAGGCTGTGAGCGTACTTGTTATAGAGCACTAAATCTGGTTTCCAGACGTCCGTGGAGGGAATTCGAATCTTCTTGATTCCTCCGTAGTCGTCTGGATTCCAAATAAGATTGACGTCCTTCCATTGCTGAGTAAAAGAAAAGAAAAAAAAAGATTAATGTAAAGCGAATGTTAATCCCAATTAGATTTGAATCTTTTACTTATAGATTGATTCATTTTTTCGGGAATTATTTCTACTGTTTCTTTTCAAATACAACAGCCTCCAAAAATGGAAAGCAAATATGATAAAATGTACAATACTGTGCAAAAGTCTTGCCCCCCCCCCCCCCCCCCCACCCACCCAATTTCTTCATATTAAGTGATTTAGATTACATTAAAAAAAAAAATTGGAGCAAATATTTAACTGCGACAGGCTACAAGGTGCCTAAAGATACTATTAAAAAAGTGTTTGTCTATGTAACAACCCGTTACCCGTTCCCCTCTCGTCTGTTCCACCCACCCAGCATTCAGCATCATACAGCAAATACAAAAAAGTCTGGAACTTTAGATGCAAAATATGAAAAAAATGGGGGGGGGGGGGGGGGTCAAGACTTATGCCCCCCCCCCCCCCCCCCCCCCCCCCAAGACTTATGCAAAGTACTGTAGGTTAATAGAAAAGGTATTTAGAAGGATCGCATGTTTGTACTTGTGTGTAATCATGTTACTGTTATTTTAAACACGGTACCACAAAATGATTTTCCTTATGATAAAATATAGAAGAAGAACTTTTATTTATGCAACAAAAAAAGAAAATGGGGAAATAAATCAGACTATGAAGCATCAACTTCTCTGTGATTCAGCTTAAAGCTCTAACTCTGCTACAGAGCTACTGACACTGGAGACTCCTTCCACAAATAAACATATAAATGAGCCTGTCATTTATACAATTCCCTACAAATGAGCTGTTACTACAGAAACTCGAACAGATCAGACCGACCGCATCATTATAAATAAATCAGTGACCTGGCTTGGCCTTGATATTGTCCTGCTTCTGAGAAGACAAACTGTTTACTCGGTTAGTTATCTCTCATCTGTCTGCGGTAATGACTTGGCTTTTGACTTTCCTG
Organism: Platyallabes tihoni; assembly: GCA_030068045.1. Classification (NCBI taxonomy): domain Eukaryota; kingdom Metazoa; phylum Chordata; class Actinopteri; order Siluriformes; family Clariidae; genus Platyallabes; species Platyallabes tihoni. The sequence continues at coordinate 34,462,375 of JAQQZS010000036.1, forward strand.
ATCTTGATACTGCTTGAAGAAAAACATCTAACGCTTTAAAGTAACAGCTAAACTCGGGTTAATGTCACGAGCGTGTGATAAGAGATGGGATCGGACGCATGTCCTACAGTGTTTCTTTAAGCAGGACATGGAAAGAAACACAGACCTGCTTGACACGCACGTTAGTGGTGACGATCTGATTAACTTCATCCTGTGGGTGAAGAAAGAGAAAGAGAGAGTGAACGGGTGTGTGTGAGATCAAAGACACAGGAAGAGAGAAAAAAGACAGAGAGAGAGAGAGATGAGAGGAAAGCCTGATATGATGCATATAATTACTCAAGAATGCAAGCAGGTATTTTTGGAAAAATAACATCTTAGGTGTGATAGAGAGGCCGCTGTGATGAAACCATGGCAAAAGACAAAGATTTTAGTTGGTGTAAATCTGTATGGTTCCAGGATAGACCCAAGTTTCACTTTTAATCACTTGGAATGCTCCGATTTGTAAAATGAATCTATATCTGTATAATATATGAGGGGTGTTCAGGTCAAACAGGGACTCATGATGAACGTTCTGGTGAATGAAGGCGTCGAACAGGCGATTGATGTTAACAGAAGACCTCAAGTACAGTACGATTTTGAATCTATTAAACGGTGCAAACGTCTTATAGAATGTCGTACGTGCACAAGGTGGCTAAGAGAACTCGTAAACATTCAGTGAAAGGAATATCTGGTTTTTAAAAAACGACAGATAACTTAGTCGCCAAATTGAGGAGGAGACACATCCGTCAGTGTGAACTGTACACACAATCTTTCACCAGCACCACTTGAACATTACAGGAGTTGTTGCCACATCCCCCGTACAGGCCTGACCTCAATCCATGCCGTTTCCACATTAAGGGAGTTCCTGGGAGACCAGCGTTTCAGACATGAAGTACGCAGTCTGATCACAGCTCTGGCGTACTGAGAACACTTTCTGCCTTGACGGTGTCCAAGCAGTAGTGAAAAACTCTGGGAGAGGTGCAGCCAGGGATTATAGGGATTGTAACTGCTTTCTGATATTCCAAGCAATCAAAAGTCCCGGTTTGGATTGAACGCCACTCGTACAATCAGTATATACCAAGAGATAATTTATTTTATTTTTTTTTAAATAAAAAACTCCACTCATATACAAGGAACTGTGTTTCTGCTTGATGGATTTGTGTAGAATACTTGCTGAAATGTTCTGAATACGAGAGTTACCACATTGATGAGCTGGATGAGCTGCAGCCCGACAGTCACCACTACAGCGTCTCTGAAATGGCTGACGGGCCGAACCACCTTATTATAGCCTTTAAACAGATCCTTTACCAGTCTCGTCTCGTCAGGAGAGCACTGACCTGGACCTAGACCTACAACACACACACACACACACACACACACACACACAAATAGTTTGAGAGAGTCTAAAGCATCCTTGTTATTTAAGAAAAGCATATATACACACACACACATACACACACACACACGCCGGGGGGGGGTTTAGTCCTGACAGAGACAGGCAACTCCATATGAGACGTCTAAACACATGCCGTCTGAGCTGCTGGACGACACAACATGCACACAATCTAATCTTATTATTATTTTCAAGTAAACCAGATTACTGATCTGAGTAAACATCACCTGGATATCTTATTTAGCAAGGATGATGACGGGTCCTCATATTACATAAGCACACATCTAATATCTATCAATAACTCGATGCATTATATCACTAGATCTCATATGTGACATGATGTGGAACAAACTATTAGACAGAGGCAGATAGAGATCTGCATATCTTCATTTTAATATTATTTTCAAAAGAAATGCCTTAACATGATTGGCTGCATGAATCTACAGTCTGGGCTAAAAAGGAAACAGCCCCGGTCTCTTGCCTTCTCGTTTCTTCATATCATTCTTTGTACATATTTAGTTCAACCATCGAAATAATCCACCTTGTAATGCCATCTCTTCTAAACAAAAATCTCAAATAAATGGTGAAGAAGAGACCTTAGAGTAAACCCTCTCGTAGCCCTGGCAGTGCCAGCTGACCATGAAGTCACCTTCACTTTTGGCCACAGACTTTTGCTTTTAAAAGGTTTATTGTTAATATACAAAAAATTAAAAGAAAAAAGATCAGTCGTGCATGGCTCGGTGAAACTTTTTGCATATTGCATGTATAAAGTTTTGCACGCATGACTGCTTCTGTCCCCTATTTACAGACTCTCAGCTTTTTGGTGGATATTGTGTTCGTCCCATTTATTAATAACAAATGAGCAGATGTTTTCACAATGTTTAGATTTTGACATGTTTTTCCAGAACATGTTTTTTTTTTAGTTGCTTTAGTTACGTTCTCAAACAAACTCTAGTGTTTTTAACACTGTGATCACATGACATTTTAAGTGCACCATTCAACTAATCATGCCACTTCTGACGGCTTATATGATTAGATAGATAGATAGATAGATATAGATAGATATTCAAATTTTATTTGTCATATAAACAGTCATACACAGTACGATATGCAGTGAAATGCTTATATGACCGCCAGTGACCTTAAAAAATATTATCAATAAGAAATAAATATGGAATAAAATAAGAAATAGAATATAGAAAAACTTTAGCTATGGGAAATAAATAGATAGATAGATAGATAGATAGATAGAGAACTTTCACAACATACAAGCAACAAGGTGTAGAAATGAGATTAGATTAGATTAGATTAGATCAGATTAAAAAAATTACATCACAATGAAAAAGAGGGTACGTTTATTTATTTATTTTAGACTGCACACATATGTGTCTAAACTTATTTAGTGTTTTTTCTCCAGCATTTGGAGCGAATATTCTCCATCATTTTCAGTCTGCCACATTCAAACCACTATCACAGGCTACGATCATGACAAACTCCAATTAAATACTGTACATTCCAGGTTTAGGATGCACAGTAACTAATTTTGGAAGGGGGTGAATACGTGTGCAGGCCACTCTCAGGGGGTGAGGAAGCATCTGATGCTGATCCAGCACTGTTACTGGAAGCGAGCTGACGGATCGGTGATGTAAACGGATTGGACCTCGTAACAACACAGCCTATTTAAGGATAGCATGAGGTATTTAGAAATTTAAATTCCACATTAAAATGACTAACGCTGATCTTTAATAAGTATTTGTCTTACACAGAAATATGTTTGGGATTCTTGTGATTATAGCTCACTGATCTCTTACTATGAGTCACAGATCTCGTAAATATGAGAGAGTAAGTCAGGATTACAAGATAAGGATTACATAGTTATGAGATGGAGACCGGGTCACATAACTTATGAGATCTTCGTCCCGTAATTATGACTCATGACAAGGTGTTCGAGTCAAACCTGGACTGTTGATTGCGGAGAATAACAGAACACAGTTATAAGAGTAAAACCTCCCTTTATTCCTCTATATAATCCCCTGATACACTAATGCACTTATCCCAGTGTTTCACTAGTGCTAGTCCTCTCAGTACACCTGCTTCACATTTGAAACGCTGGCCTCCTAGGAACTTCTTTAAGTGTACAGTCCTCACAGATAGACGCGTATCTTCCAGCAACTTTTCGAAACCAGGCGTTCCACTCGCTTAACGTTCACCTCGGGCCGGGATCGACGTTCACAGACGTACGACCTCCTTTAAAAAGTTCAAAGGTTTTACTTAGAGTCTCATACGGTACTTAGAGTCTTTTGTGCTTATTAATCCCTTTAATGTCTTCATTAGGGCCGGGACTTGATTAAAAAAAAAATCTAATTAATTAATCGAAATTAATCGCATTTTAATCGCATATAAATATTTGTAATAATATTTACAGAGGGAGAGATATT
>JAQQZS010000036.1:34491975-34502027 GCA_030068045.1 Platyallabes tihoni
ATCTTCACTATCCTGTTGCAACCCGAATGCGCATCATTTTTTCTTTCGTTTATATGCCTGATCTTTTCAAAAGAATATTAATGGGGGAAAAAATGTAATAATACAAAAAAAAAACTTAATTATTATTGCGTTGAGGCAAAAAAGAAAAAACAAAGCAACAAAGCACAAGGATGAGAGATTGGAATCAGACTTTACTACCTTACTGCAATGCGGCGAGGGGGAGACAGTCAGACAGACAGACAGACAGACTGAGACAAAGACAAATGAAGACAAAGACAGTCTGTCTCTAACCTATAAGCATATAAATTTCGTTTTTTTTTTAAAAAAATGATTTAAAACAAGATTTAAACAAACTTTTCTTTACATTTTAGTGCATTGCTTCTTATTTGAGTATTTGAATGGTATCACTTTCACTAATTCGCATTTTCAAGATTAGATAAACTACATACATGCATGCTATATTATACATATTCTGCACATACTTAAATATAAAATATGTTTCTCTGTATAAGAGGAAAACAAATGCAATTGTTCAGTTAAAATCTTTCTCTACAGTGCATGTGTGTATGCCATCTTACGCATTTCTAATCATCATGGTTCCCAGGCAGTTGGAAGTGTTTCTGACTAAACCCTCGCCGATGGACAGAAGTTCGGGCTCTCGTTGTTGATGTATACCCTGTAGAACCGAATGTGTGTGGGCTCGTCGCAGTCACAGATTCGGTTTTAGGGGAGTATATGAGCGACGCAAAAGCACCAACGCCGAGCGAGATTTTTGTCCACAAAGTCACGTTTTTTAAAATTAATTTTTTATTTTTTTAAATATATATATTGTTAATCACATTAATGGATTATTGCATTATATATTGTTATATATTGAAAATCGCTGATGTATTTTTTTGGAACAGAAAGGATAAGAATAAAACGCGCGCCCACACACACAAAGACGCATCATTACATTGCTATTTAATCAGAAACATGTACAGTTTTAGCATTTAATCAAAAGTAAATAAAAAATAAATAAAAAATAAAAAACATTCTGTGCACTCAAGTTTGGAAAGATTTTTTTTTTCCATTCTCTAAGACGTTTTTTTTCCCAGATTAAAGGCTGCCTTCGTGAATAAACGAATTTCTTGCAATAATGTCTTTAATACGCCTGGATTATAGCGCTATGTATAAATCCTTTGTTAATTTTATTGAAAATTTTCTTGTTTTTTCTTTATTTTGATTTTGCGATGTTTTTTTTTATGCCACACACGGAAAAGAATAAATCAAAAAAGAAACATCAAAATCCTGAAAGACTCATTTGTAACATGTGCTTACATTTTCTTTATTTTCTAAGATAACATATTAATATAAAATATTCAAATACTTACCCTGGGATATCAACTGGCATAAAATGATACACACTATTAAATAAACATGAAATAAAAAATGCTTGTTGTATATTTATTATAAGATTTATATATCTGTCAAAGCTGCCTTCATTATCTTTTAAACCACAAAACAATTAATGTAAAAAAAAAAAAAAAGGATAACAGACTGATTAATAAATAAATCCTCTAACACCGTGGGGGATTGAGGAAACATTTAAATGCTGTATGAAAAATACATCCTCCGTTCTAAGTAAAACCTTCAGAAAGGTAAGATGTAAGATGAAGATAGCAGCTATAGCGAGGTATATGCATGAGAGAGAGAGAGAAACAGATAGAAAGACAGACAGACAGATAGATAGATAGATATGCTCTTTGGTTTGTTCCTCTGCATCCCTTCATCCCTTCATGATGGGTTAATTTGGGAACACTAATTACCCTAATCTGAATGTTTTTGGACTGTGAGAGGAAACCGGAGTACTTAGAGGAAATCCAGACACACATATAGATAGATAGATAGATAGATAAAGTCAGACAGACATAGATTCTGTTCTTTAGCACTGGTTAGTGCGACAGTGTGCAGGATCTCTTTGCTCCCTGGTGAAGCTTTACATATTTCTCGCCTTTAACTCTCACAAAAACAAAAAAGAAGAACCTCATATCTTTATCCATCGTATATACGTAAGACAGTTATTGTAGTTAAATAATATAACCGTAAAGATAATTCTATATGTAAAAAAACAGGTTTCTCGGTAGGTTTTTTTTTTTTTTTTAATTGGGCGTGTAAGTGCGCCCACGCAGGACCTTTACCATGACAACCCCCGGAAGTGGAGGGATCTGATCCCTGATTGGACGTCAACCCGGAAGCACTGCGTCACCACAGCGTCACACCGCGTCCCTCCGTCGCTTCCTTGCTTTGCCCTTGTGTAGAAAAGCAGCGTGTTTTCTGCTTAAACACTCTTACAGCGTTCGCGTTGCGGTCTGAGCCGAGCCGGTACTGCACCTCGACATGTCTCTTGCTGCAGAGGCTTTCGTCTCTCAGATAGCAGGTGTGTACATTCGCGCTGCTAATTAATTAGCCGCGGCGGCTAGCTAATGACAGTTAGTAGGGTTCTCTCTCCCACACACGCGTACACACTCACCAAGTCTTATTAAATGTGACTGCACTGAAAATATAACACTACCTTTAACGACTTTATATTTATTCATGTGCTTATTGTTATATTTGCTCTGGAGACCTGTCAAGTCTAGGCTAGTTAGCATGGAGCTAACTGTCAGAGGGTGGCATTGAAGCCTCCTGCCAGCCTCCTCTACAGTTTACCTTCATGCGTGTTCATGTCGTGCCAGCTGGACGCCCTTGCTGTCATAAAGTCAGACCCTCTCTGTGGGGGGGATTAGATAATTCATGTCCCTGTGTTGGATCGTGACACGATTTGCATATGCATTCATAAGTCATGATCATATGCACATTAAAAAAAAGAGAAAGAATAAGTATGACTTAAAAAAATTGCTTAGAAAAGAATAGAGGAATATACTGGAGGAGTTAAAAAAAAATAAAACAATAGATAGTAATATCTATTAATATGCGAATAAGTTTTTGGTTTCGCTACTGCGGATGATCTATTTATACACAAAACACCTTTAAGAAATCAAAAAGTACAGAAATTTCAAATTTTAAGATAACATGTACTTTTATTCGTCTCTTTAAGGAGACTTTCCGAGAACACTTGGAATCCAAAGTCTGGTTTATTTTGATCAGTGAGAACACAATTCTTCTGCGCTCGTGAACCTTGCCCCGAGTCCGCTGGAAGAGGTCGTCACTGGAACGATAGTGTAATCGGGCAAGGATCGCATTTAATTTAATTAAAATTTTTTATATATAGCGTTCTCAGCCCCTGTCATTGTCGCAATGCAGCTCTACAGAATCCAGAGTAAATGAGAAAATGTGTATGAATCAAAATGATCAGATTGTCCTGAGGGGCGAGGGTGGCAAGGAGGTAACCTTTAGACTCTACAGGGAACCCGTCCTTATTTGGGTGATAACAGGATAGCAGGAATTGTTTTGCAGTCATACTTTCATACAGGACATGTATTTAAGTATCATTATTGAAGGCTTAGGTGCGAAACTGTAGGAATTTCAGTCTTGAACCATTGAGCGACTGCAGTCATAAGTCCTCAGAGAACAGCTGTCTGCGTCAGCCAGGACTGTCCTCATCCGTAGCTATGAGCGCGAGAGCATCGCTCATGACATTGCATCAATCGTGCCTTTTGTGAAAACGCCCTAAGGAAAAAAACTCAAACTGTGTGTATGTGTATAGGTGGGATGCATATCTCTAAAAGTGCATGCAGTTTTTAATGGCCGGTCTGATGTGATGTGTCTTTTGCAGCTGCAGAGCCATGGCCGGAAAACGCCACGCTCTATCAGCCCTTAAGGGGTAGGTTTTATTCATTAATGCAGTTTTTGCAGTTTAGTGTGTTTGTCCTTGTACAGATATTATGTTTCCTTTCTTTCTTAGAGGATCAAATTCTCCTGTCTGATTGTGCATCGTCTTTGGCAGTTCAGGTAAATTAAATCACCAACACCTTGGCATCATGTTATAATAATAAAAAATAAATCCCTGATTATTACAGATGGATGGGAAAAAATTAATTCAGTTTAAACTGCGATTCTTTTGTGTTATAAATAAAATGTATAATTTTTTAAATATATAATATGACATAATAATAATATATGATGACCTGGTCAATTGGCTAGTGACCAGAATTGCAACTCGATATCATGATGATATTGTATCGAATGGTGACCCGGTGATTCCCACCCCTGCTGATTATGTATTGAAATGTCTGTGTGTCTTTCAGGCGTACCTCAGGATGTTGGCGCTGCCGGTGCAAGTACGCTGCCGTGCTAACGCTGAATACATGTCACCCTCAGGTAACACTCGCCATCACATCACCATCAGGCTGAAGTCAGTATAAATATACTGTACATAATACGTATTAGGATTTATATACGTATTTAGTATTTGTGTTACGGGTACAGGCAATGTTTTTTAATTTCAAAGAAGAATATTGTTTGTACACATGTGATGTTTATTTGGAAAATGTGCTGGTAGTTTAGAGCAGACTATTTTATTATTAGTAATAAAAATTATAAATAATATGAATGTTAACTGTCAAGTAAAAAAAAAAAAAAAAAAACTAACTATAAAATCAATATAAAAGCTTATAACATAAAGCACAGACTTTAACAGCTGCAATAATGAAGAGCAAGCTAAGGGCTGATCGGAACTAAGGGCTATCTTTCTGACTATTTTTCTCCATTTGTGTCCTTTTTAAAAAAAAAAAAAAATTCCTGTTTTTAGGTAAAGTTCCGTTCATCCACGTTGGTAATCAGGTTGTGTCCGAGCTGGCCCCGATCGTACAGTTCACAAGAGCAAAGGTATGACCATGTTCGAAATTAAAACAGTCTCAAATGACAACTGGATTAATTTCTGTTATTAGTTAAATCGAATATTGTTATACCAAAAAAATACCATTAGATTATTCAAATACTGCAGATACAGTACTGTGCAAATGTCTTGAGCCCCCATCATTTCTTCATATTATATTAATTTAATTGGCGTAGATTCAATTAATCTCAGCAGCAACCTTATTTCCCCTCTCGTCTGTTCCAACCTGTCAGCATTCAGCATCATCAATATACAGTACTAATCACCGGCCTGATCATCTCTCATCATGTGCACCTGTTTCTCACTGGTTCATGCCTTAAGATAGATATATTTTTATGCTTGAAACAAAAGTATTCCTCTGAAGCTTCGCAGATTCAGGGACTGGACTTAACAAATCCTTCGGGAAGCCTTGGAGAGGTATTTCTCAAGACTACATTAAGGAACACAAGATACAAGGACGCTTTGCAAGCAGAATATGAAGACGTGAGGAGGGGCTCAAGACTTCCACACAGCATTTTGTGCTTTTTTAAACAAATTCATCCTTATTTTGTTACCTGGTTTAAAGATAGTGCTTTTTTTCCTCCTTGCTTTTATTTCTCCCTCCATTTCTGCAGGGCCACTCTCTGAGTGACGGCCTGGACGACGTGCAGAGAGCTGAGATGAAGGCGTACATGGAGCTGGTCAACAACATGCTGTTCACAGCAGAGGTGCAGGACAGCATTCACACACACACACACACACACACACACACACAAGCTCTTCTCAGTATTAACCATTGCTCATTCATAGTTTTTCATTGAATTCCAATATCTGTTTTTTTTTTTTCCTTCTCTAGTTATACATTCAGTGGTGTGATGAAAATACTGCCGCAGAGGTAACGTTATAAACATCTGCATACAGTATATAAATGTTAGTTTAATCATGTGGATGCTCAGCAGGTGATCAAATACACAAAACTGACAGAATTATTGCAGAAAGGGAAGATATTATGTGTTGTATTGTCCTGGGTGTGCTACCTCCTTATAAAGGGTAATCGCAAACCAGAATTCATATTAATTTACATATATGGTTAATTTTTGTCCTTGTTGCTACGACAACCGGGAAACAACACTTATGTTCTCAGTGTTCTCATGGCAGAAAAGCTGATTCACTGAAAGACGATGTAGGATGTCGAAGATTATTTGTAATTGATATCAGTGATATTTGTATAGTGTCAGGGTGATCTAGATGACCTCTAACCTTTAAATTTAACCTGTGGTCTCGTTGGTCAGTAAAAAACAAAACAAAAACATGTATATAAAGCCACTGTTATTTATAAAAGGTGCAGTAGTAACCCTCACATGTGAATTTAAGAAACACATAACATCACGCTTTTGCCTTATTGATTTTTTTTTTCCTTCCCTGTCCCTCCTTTTTTTTTCCCTTCCCTGTCCCTCCATCCCCGTGTGAGGATTTCCAGCCTTTTCTGATCCCAGATGGAATTAACGTTGGACTTAATCTCCTCAGAGTGGGAGCTCAACGAGGATTTGCACAACGTTCTGCTCAGTTCTAAAATGTTTGTCTCTTGTGTCTGTTTAGATCACAAGGCCGCGCTACAGCAGTCCGTACTCTTGGCCTCTGAACCACATCCTGGCCTATCAGAAGCAGTGGGAGGTCCGGAGGAAGATGAACGCTATCGGCTGGGCAGGAAAGACTCTGGAGCAGGTCAGTTATGGAAGGAATGTGGCTTGTAATTCCTGCCGATCAAATCCCTGAACTGATTTGTTGAAATGTTTGTGTGTCTTCTCTGTTTTCAGGTGTATGAGGATGTTAGTCAGTGTTGTCAGGCTCTCTCACAGCGACTCGGCACCCAGCCTTTCTTCTTCAATAAACAGTGAGCACCAGACACACACACGCGTGCGCACACACACACACACACACACACACACACACACACACACACACACAATGGTGCTGTTACATCTACTTATATCTACGGACAAATTAGTATTGAGAGAGCAAACAGCAAAGCACTTCATCATCAGTATAACATAAGCTCAAGAGTTGATGTGAAGTATTATACTAGGGTACATGTTTTTTTATTTGACCTTGCAGAGACCTTGCTTATTTTTGAAATCGTCACCATGGGGACGGTCAGGGATGTGACTTCACATCCGTTTTCAGTTTACAGCCGGTTGTAGTGCAAAATCCAGTTTACGACCAGGTCTTGAAACGACACCCAATCAGTTCAACTAACAATCAGGCTTCAGCTCACTTTACGACTATCATTTCCTGAACACTGACAACAGTTCCCTTATTAACAATGAGAATACGTGATGTATGTGGCATTTCACAGTGGGACCTAAAGGCACCCTACAGATACGTCACGTTGGTTAATAGCAAAAGTGGGAAGCATGTAAAAAAATCTTAAATACATTTTAGCTCTTTTGTGTATGAATTGTTCAAAACTGATGCAAATTCTTTACTTAGATGGTTTTTAGTACGTTAAAAGCACTTGTCGTGTGAATGCAGATTGTTCTCCCACCATTAAATATCACTAAACATCACAACATATTAAAAAAATTGAGTAAAAGTAGGAAGAATCAAATAGGATGAAAAAAATAATTACTACCTGTTTGTGACAAAAATTGTTAATGTTCATGTGAAAAATTTATAATATTGGTGACCAAAATTGTGGACAAATATTTTTGAACAAATAATATAAATATTTTTGATATAATGCATGCAGTTTCACTGTGTCTCATGATCCAGGGGCTTTTGGAGGTAAAAGCCATCATTAAAATTTTAAGAGATCATTTATATCTTATATTTTCCCACCAATAGCTCTAACTGATACCCAAGTCTGAAATGAACAGAATTATAGAGTTACGTCCTGGAAGCTGCATAATTGTATGCTGTATTGAAAAGTTGAAGGATTTTGCACACTTAACATCTATAGATGTGACTAATTCTAACACGCACATCGTTTGCAACTCCTAAAGGCCGACTGAACTGGACGCCCTGGTGTTCGGTCACCTCTTCACAATCCTGACTACGCGCCTCACCACCGACGAGCTCAGCGAGAAGATCAAGTCCTACAGCAACCTGCTGTCCTTCTGCAGAAGAATCGAACAGACTTATTTTGAGTCGCAGGACAGAGACAGCCATTCCGCGGCATCGGATTACTGAAAAGGCCCCTCCCTTATGTGAATCCCCGCCACCTTGACTTCCTTTTTATCCATTGATGTGATAAGATGTGATAAGTGATATATACCTGATCCCGTGGCATCCAATCTCGATGTATCGCGATTCACACAAACTAGTGGGTAAAGGATCAATCAAATACACCTGACGTTCCTCAGTTTTTAAACATACTTGGACATTCTTTCCAGCACTCCCTCTGCCTGATCACTACATTAAGCAGGTCAGAATACGGTATAATATAGTATAGATTAAAATTCAAATATGTGCTGAGTGTAAGGATCGCTTTTACACACAAGTACTGAACTCTTCAACGTGTATCTCGGGATTTCTGTGTATCTAAACAGTATGTATGAAAGAGGACTATAATTCCTAAATGATTCGTTCTTTGAAAAGATGTACAGTACATATGTGGAATTAAAGCTGACATCCTGCTTTATCATGAACCTCCTTGCTTCTACTTTATTTCAAACCCAAAGTCCAGAACTGAAATGTTCTTGTTTCTAACAGAATGTTCTGTTTGTATATTTATTAATTTATTTGGGTGCCTGCAATTCTGACTTTATCATCTGAATAAAAATACAATGTACTGTACCTTGATAAGTTCTTTTGAACATCCAGTAGATGGCAGAGTTGCTGTAAGTAGGAGCATGTTTTAGAAACATGGCGGAGGAGCACATGTGGCTGCTGTGTAAGCAGAGAATCCTGGGAAAGAGGAGAACCTTGAGAGAGAACTGACTGGGATAAATGGCACAAATTGGACAAATTCCAAAAACCAAAGACATCTGAGTATTCAGTTAATTGTACAGTGTGTTCATTTTGCTCAGTGATTAATCACAAAAATCTGTGTCGAAATGTGGACATTAATTTATCAGTAAGACTCTTAAATGTATAATCAAGGCCAGACTGACCCATTCTAAGAGCAAAACTGCTGTTCTGTCTCGTGTCATGCATGACGCTTTCTTTTTAAGACACCCTTAGAACATGAGGTACTCATTCCTCGTTAGTATAGTGGACAGTATCTCCGCCTGTCACGCGGAAGACCGGGGTTCGATTCCCCGACGGGGAGGGGCAGAACCTTTTTCGTAAACACACCATAAAAAACACACCACGAGCGTGTTCTTTCAATGCTGACTCTATTCAGTAGTTTAAAAAAAAACATTTTTGGGGGGTAAAAAAAAAAATTTGTGGGTGATCGTCTCCCCTGCTGGGTCTTGGTGCACGTCTCTTACTAATAAAGACTCTCTCTAGGGAAAAAACATTGGCTCAGTTGTGATCACTTGACGCTCAGCGTCAAAACAAGAAAGGCATGCGTGATACATGATACTTGGTACTCGTAAATGAAGACATGACATGCTTATATGACCGATGATGACCTAAAAATTAAAAATGAGAAAAATACGTTTTTTTAATAATAATATAAAGTAAAAGAAAAAAATTCCAAATTAGAAATTTCTTAGGGCTATAGAAACCATGTCCAGGCATGAGCAGTTTCCTACCTGTATGTATGTCTGTCTAGCCGTAATTTGACACAGCGTCATGTAAAACTGTCTGGACAAAATTTAATTAAAGTTTTGGAGATTTAATAATCTACTTTAAAATAATCTTCTGCGTAACAGGCGGAGATACTGTCCACTATACTAACGAGGAGACAATGCAAGTGTTGCAACATTTTGTTTTTTATTTTATAATAGAATTGATCCGTCACCATTGGAAGACTACGTGTGTTGACAAAAAGGTTCTGCTCCTCCCTGTCGGGGAATCGAACCCCAGTCTCATTGGCTGTCACTGATTGTCAGCTATTCACAACTGGCCCTCCGTGTGACAGGCGGAGATACTGTCCACTATACTAACGAGGACACAATGCAGGTGTTGGAACAACATTTTTTTTCCTTAACTACAACCCCTAGCAAAAATTATGGAATCACCCCTCTCAGAAGATGTTCATTCAAATGTTTAATTGTGTAGAAAAAAAAAACAAGCACATACATGCCACAAAACTATTTTCACTCAACAATCCAAACTTCTGGCTGTATAAAACACTTAAAAAAAA
>JAQQZS010000036.1:34547439-34568016 GCA_030068045.1 Platyallabes tihoni
TAGTAGTAGTAGTAGTAGTAGTAGTATTGGTCTCATATTACTTGTATATTGTTAAATATTTGTATGTTTATTCTTTTATGCAGGTTTATACTTGTTTAATTTTAGAAATATATAAATAGAAAAGTAGAAATATATATGTTATATATAATATATCATAAAAAATATTTTTCCATTACTTGAATGTATCTGCATTTACAACATTTTCCACCTAATTTTTCTGTTTATTATTAATTAATCATCATCGTCATCATCATCATCATTATAGGCCTAACATTACGTTTACAATGTATAATATAACGTAATATATTTTTCTAGTGCTTGTATTATTTATCATTTAAATAATTTATTTACCTTTATTTTTCAATTTTATTATTATTATTATTATTATTATTATTATTATTATTGTCCTCAAATTACTTTCATAATGTATAATATAATGTAAAATATTTTTGTATTACTTGGATTTATTTAGTATTTCAATTTCTTTACTTTATTTTTCCACCTTTATTTTTCAATTTATATATTATTATTATTACTATTATTATTATTATTATTAATAATAATAATAATAATACTTATTTAAATACTTACATACCACCTGCAAGCAGAACTTTTAGTTCAAATAAAATTAATTTTAAATAAATTATTTATTTATTTATTTATTTAGCACATTTTCCCCAAAAACAGAAAAAGGAACCGAAAGTCAGAAAAACATATTTCAGAGGAACAGAAAGTAGACTGACAATTTTCTTTAAAAAACGGTAGCTAAATCTGATCATCCCTCCTACGTGGAACAGATCTGTGTAAGCTGTGGCATGATTGCACAAAACCCAGTGATTTTCTTTGCTTCTAAGCTCTGAAAAAATTGGAGAGAAAGTTCTGATTTGCTATTTAATAAAAAAGGGAAATTTACTTTTACTACACAAAATAAACATTAAGTTAAATAGTTTTAAAGAGAAAAAAATGACACTGTAGCTATCGTTACACATTTATTAGTGTTCAGCAGCCTAAAAATATCAATGGCTTACATATGAAAGATTTACATTCATAATAATGCAATACTGTATGTTTTATTTTATATTTAGTACATACAAGAGAATGTGAAATGAATATATAAATAATCTTACTATGTGGCATTTAATACCAGTGAATATTCATAACTGAAAAAAAATCACACTCTTCTCAACTAGGACAAAAGATAATAAATAGATAAGAACTATGTAAGCTGTTTCTGTTTGACTATCAGGCTACCAATATATGCTACCAACCCCGAACATGTCATGCACCTCAGGTACAGTATGGAGTACTTTCCAAGAGTGTAGATGAAAAAATCAAATTCTAAAAGAGCTCTAGAATTTCCCGGAATTACCACCTCACGCTCTCCTTCCCCTTGATGCAATGCATTTCCTGTACGAAGATGTCTTGATTGAATAAAGTGGTTTGGGTGAAATAATAATAATAATAATTTTTAAAAATGACCCATCAATCTAATTTCCTCATACACAAGTTGCAGGTTAACTATGGATTAACTGTGTCTAGATACATAATCATTACATCATGCTTCACGTCCAAAAATCCATCCTACTTGCACACATTGGGCACAGAAATCCAGAAACATACTCAAAGTCATTCTCAACCTTTTTGGCAGAACACAAAAGAGTGACTCTAAAGGTCGCCACTGAGCAAACTCTCCTATCACATTATCAACTATCATTGCTTAGCCACCGTTGCTGATTATGCTGGACAAAGCGCCGCTATCGCGCCGCGTGTCCAGACCAAGTTTCTGAAGGTCCACTCCCATGCTAGCCAGGACCTGGAGCAGGGTCATCTCTTGCTGTGTGGCCTGGTCGATCAGCGCAGGACAAGTCGGGTTGCACTGAGGCCACTGGCACGTGTCGATCAGGTGGAAGGGGCAGCCTTTGGGTGGTGTCTTGCTGTTTTTATTGGCCTCTTGAAGACTTCTGTCCCAGCACTGAAGAGCACGACTAAGAGACGTGCCCTTCACTTGGAAGTCCAACCAGTTACTGGAATAAGATTGGGAAGTGGTGAAGAGAGGTTCAAGAACCATATGATCAATCAGAAGAACATGGTTAGGTAACTTTCATTGTACCTATTTGGTTAGTTGAATGTGTTTAATTAAATATTAAATGTGTTTGTAACGCGTACAAATAACATCATGAGGTCATTTTATGACCCACGGGTGGTCCGTGCTATCATTACGCTCAGCGAGGGGCCACAGGCTAGGTGTTTGAAAGTGTGAGGTAGCATTTTGGTGACATTCAGAATGTGACATGATGGATGTGCGGCCCAAAACAGCAGCATGAGCTCACTGTGCAAGCCTGCAGTGTCCTTACCTTTTAGTGATCAGTGTGTGGGACAGGCAGGATGGGGCAAACACAGCGCTGGAAAAGAAAAAAAAAACATGTTGGGAGGGGCTTATCTATTGCATAAGTCTTTCTATAGAAACCACATTGTAGCTTATCTAAACTATTGCACATGTTTAGTGAGTCACTGTTCAAAGCTGGAACTATTTTCTTTTATAGATTGGATTGTTTGAGGTACTGTAGAGTAGCTATACAGTATGAGTAGACAACTTACGTCACATCTTTAAGGGAGTTTTTCAGCTCTTTCCCGAGATTCTGCATGTAGGTCCATTGCTGCTCGGAAAGGGATTGTGCGCCCATGTAAATGTTCTCCAGACGCAACTGTTCCTCATCGAAGAGCCACTGAACCACAAACAACGGGGCTGCCAAGAACAGATTTTACTCACTGAATTTTACATCTGATCTTTACATCTCATGTTCACCGAATCAAACCCCTTAAATATTTTATACTTGCTTCTGAGTACGCAAACTCACAGCTCAGGATAGAGTACAGCTTGTGTCCGAAAAAGCACTGCCACTCCTCTCCTCGCTTGTAATGCTGTTTACACTTCTCAGGGATAACTCCACTCCACATTCTACGGAAAAATAGATGAGTTTTTCTCATATAAAAGTTACAGAATTAAGAAAAGAAAAGAACATACAAGCGAACATTTTCATGACTTTACCGTAACCCTTTCTTGATCGCATCAACTGGAGTGCAAGAGAGACTGTCTGGACAGTCTTGAGCCTTTTGCTGCTTGCTCTCCAGAAACCATCCGGAATCGACCAAGCCTCGAACCTGCACATCTGCACCAAGTTGCTCTAGCTGACTAGCCACCTTCTCAATGTTCAGCAACACACCTGTACCTCCAGCACTGCAGGTAAGACAGAATGAATATGTTTGATCTCAACTGCGATAGAAGAGAACTTGAGATGTCTCGTTGGTGTGATAACTGCGTGCATTCTTTTTTTGGCCGACCAAACATGCCGCTAATCTGGGAAGAATCTCCAGAATTCAGCATCCCATTGTGGAGGGATATACATAAATCTTATGTCATAGCGGTATACATCTTCGTAGTGGATGACAGCACAAGCTGAAAATAGAGCTCCTGCCAGGGTAATGTGTGCTGCTCGGATGGTGCCGGCAAGAAGCTGGTCCATACATGGAGAAAGCGTCGAAGCCCTCTGTTCAGAGTGCCATTGTGTCTATTGTTTCCAGTAACGTGTTATTGGGATCTAAATGTATCTTGACAGCTATAATGAGTTGCGCCGCTACTGATGTGTATCTTGGCCTTACAAAGCGTAACAAGATACGATCATAGACATAGCTCCCACTCTGATAAGCCACTTCATTTAATAAAACAATGAACATAGTGCTGTTCAAATCTTAATTCTGATTGCATTAAGGAGTGGGTGTTGATTCATTTCCCATAACATAACATTAAAAACGTTTCAATTTTAATAGTTACAATCCGTTCAAAGTGGGTTCATGGAGGATGGTTCATATAAACCGATTGAAAACCATATGTCAGATTATTTTGTTGTATTCTATTCCTTAGTTATTACCTCGTTCCAGCCAGCATCACCACCTTGGCCTGTTTCAGTCCTCTTGTTGCAAGATCTTTGATCAGCTCCCGAATGATCACAGATCCCATGAAGGAGTACTCTGACATGGAGAAAACACAAACGTAAAAAGAGTTAAAAAAAAAAAAAAAAAAAAAAGCTTCAATTAATGTTCCCATCAAACATCTGAGTGACTTTGATCTGGACTTTGGCATGGATGTTTGTGCCAGATGTGCTTGTTTGAGTATTTCTGATCTCCTGGGATGTTTTTTACACACAGCAGCCGGTAGGGTTTACAAAGAGTGGTACGAAAAGCAAAACAATTATACAAGCAGCATTTGAGAGATATCAGAGGACAATGGCCATGTTGAAGTTGACAAGAAGGTTGTGGGAACTCAAACAACCACTCTTTACAACCACAGTGAACAGAAAAGCATCTCAAAACCTTGACAACAATGTGGACAGTTGAAAAAAAAAAACTAAACTTCTATATGTCTTTTTGTTATGGAGTGTATACCGTGTTTGATTTTAGTTGGGGCGTTGTAGGTGAGGTGTTTATGAAAGTTTGTCGTTTAAAAAATTTAATACATTTTCAATAAAAACATTAAATTCACTGAAACTTTAGACGAATTTCTAGCCATATACCTGTTTCTTTTGCTTGTTTAGTTTTTGCTGCTGGTTTGTTCCCACTCCACACATCGCTAGAACAATAGGGGACAAACCTGCTCACAAAACACAGATAATTACATTAGATACACTGTACGATGTCCTCAGTTCCTCAACACCTGTTTTTACTATTACACTTTTGATGCACTTACACAATGTTGGCATTGTACCAGTGTGGATTCTCATCAGCCTGCGGCGATAGGATTCCAGTTCCTTAAACACACACACACACACACACATAGATTCACAAGCCTCATGACAGAGAAAAAGACTAAATGTTGGTTTGCATGTTAAAGCTACAGAAGGTGATAGATAGCATCCTACCTTTGCGTGTCTGAGGCCAGTCAGTTGAGCTCATCAAGCGAGGGATATTTTTATATCTGGAATCGCAGGTCTCTTTGTTGTAACAGCACCACCCACCTAAAAATAATTCACTAATATTAGTCGGACATCCGGTTTGACTAGGGCAGCCCCATTAGGCTGCCGTTCAGGCTCTCGAGGTATGGACCACCTGCACCAGCAATGCTTGTAAAAGCAGCAGCAAGAGGCATGACTGGTACAGGAACATCTAAGAGTGTTAACTCTCACATTAATAAATAAGAGGGTAGGAGGATTCATTCATTCATTCATCTTCTATACCGCTTTATCCTTGATCAGGGTCGCGGGGGACCCGGAGCCCATCCCAGGAGACTTTCGGGCACAAGGCAGGGTACACCCTGGATTGGAGGGTGCCAATCGGGTAGGAGGATAAAAGTATAAAATTAAACTTAAAATTGAACTTAGTAGAATTGCACTAGCAAGACACATATCTGCTGATGAGGAGCTAGCTATCAGCGTTCAGCTAGTTATTATCATGCTAGTTACCGTTTGACGAATTTATCATAGAGCTGTTGTTAGTCTTAGCTAATGTTTTGCTTACTTAATGAAAGTACAAGTAATTTGTCATCTATAACTAAAATCAAATATGAGAATCTCTCTTTCTTTACTTTTACTTCAACCTACAGAGTTCAAAGATGGATTTCAACACTGATGGGTTATGTGACTGCTAGTTTTAGATATAAAAGGTATAAAATTATAAAGAAAGCTAAATCACACTGAAAAAGAAAAAAGAATTGTTTTTGTGTACAGAACAAACATTGATCGAGTTATGAGTCAAAGTTCTAATCATTTTTCTGGGAAGACATCCCCAGCAATCCATAAATGATTGAGAAATATGGAAATAATTTTAACCTATGAGCAATATACAGTATAAGATTTTTAATCTCACACGTGTTAAAAATACTTTACCATAAGCAACGAATTTAAAACTTCAACCAAAGTAAGACGTTTTCTCACGAATGCTGTTTTATTCTTCCACTACAGACCCTCAGCAGCTTCATTATCATTATCGTTATTCAGCTACACAGTAAGTTGCTTTTCTTGTCCTGCGTCAACACCATCAATTGCACTTTTAATGCAAGTGAAGCAACACAGTGCCACACGGCCTAAAAACACAACGAAAAAAAGAGCGTGCCTCCAAGAAGTTGAGCGGCAGTCAAAATAACGTCGAGCAGAGCATTTAAGCCCGCTGACGGCCCCTTGACAAAATTAACCTAGTTTTAAATACTCACCCTCCAAAAATATCAGCCACCTCTTACTTCCTTTGAACTCCTTTAGGTAAAGCCTGTGGATGGCAAATAAATATAGAATGGGAGAGAATAGGAAGAGGTTACAAATGAGCTTGGGACGTGTCATCGCCATATCAGGACATTTTCATAATAGAGCCTGTTTTTCATCCAATATTTATTCATCTGTCCGTATTAGAATTTTATATAATAATTATTAGTATTTAAATTTTTTTAAATATATAATGTATATCAAACAAAACTATAATGTAAATGATTGAAGTCTTCAGGAATGGATTACTTTGCTCTTTATAATGTCAAGCTAACCTATTTATTTATTGTATTAACTAGCGATGGATTGAGAGTTTATAGCTGCTACAGTGTAAGTGATAACAAGAACTAATTTGTTTTGTTGAAAATCCCACAACATTACATACAGTATAATCACAAATGGATAAAAATACACCAAGTTGGTCTGTAATTGTAAGAATGAAGAAACACCGCCGCTTTCGTGATCTCACCCAGCCGCAGTGCCGTCATTGCAGGTAGCTGGCGTGTCCTTCAGGAGGTGCAGCTTCATGTCATCGGCCGGCTTGTTCACGGATGCTGCCTGCTGGGTCCCCACACGTGTACCAGAACTCGCCACAATGTCATCGTCTAGGCCGATCTCTGCATATGTACTGCTGGGTCTTTTAGCTGGTCTGCTGCTTGGTTTGGTATTTCGATTGTTCTGGCAAAAAACGCCTCCCAGCGTAAGCAGGAATATTACATGACACAAGATCTTCATATCCAATCCAGCAGGACTTTTTCTCCTATTGGGGAAAAAATGGAGAAGAGGCAGAAGAAGACGTTATCTTTAAAACTGTCTTCAAAACCATGACAACATTGTTAGCCTCGATTTTACAGTATGACAAAGCAATTACTCACACGAGATAATATGAGATAGGACATTTGAGTGTGTAAAACCTACTACAAATTGTGTCTATGGCTTGATAGACGAAATCAGTTCAAATAAGCAAAGTTATGAGCCAATAGAATATTAAAACTTATAATAAATATATCATCAATTAAGTCAAAATTGTGTAACATTTGTCATTATTATGCTGCTAAATAGCAAATAAAAATTTACTATATTTATTTATACAAATGTTTTGCTCATTTTAAGCTCAAAATTTACTTTCTAGTAGGAAAGGCCTGATATCCGTAGGAGAATAACATTTCAAGGTTAAAATAAGTAGAATTTAGTCTAGAACTTGGCTTAAATGTTATTTAATTTTTAAAAAGAATATTGTATGAATGTCTTTATTCAAGATATTATCATATCATAAAGCAAAATATATTAAATATAATATTTTATTGTAAATTATTAAACATACAAATATTAAGCTGATTTCTAATAATTTTACTTATTTTATGCTTAAATTTGGCTTTGTAGAAATAAATGGTAAAATATGTCCCAGTGTAACAAGACATTGAAGTTTGAAATGAGTGAAAAAATGGACAGTAATGGATTTAATAATGGGATGCATGTTCTATAATCTTACATTACATTACTAATTAAATAATAGTGAGAAATAGTAGGTAGATTTACCAAGGTTTGATTTTTTTTGGAATAGTTTTGGTAAGTTCAATCACCCTTGAATTGTCTGGAATTTCTATTTTCTTGAATTTCGCAAAATGGTCACCAATAGCATCTTGAAATGAGTAACTGTGTATAGCAATATTCAATATATATATTTACACTTGGGTTTGCTAAGTCTACTCACCTTGACTAATTGTTACAACTCAACCTGCACTGTGACATATATAGTTAATGTCACTGAATAATAACAAATTATGATAAAATCAAATTCAAATTCAAATTTTATTTGTCACACACACAGTTATACACAGTACGATATGCAGTGAAATGCTTATATAACCGCCTGTGACCTTAAAAATTTAAAAACAATTAACAAGAAATAAGAAAGAGAAATAAGTAGCTGAAACTATAAGAAATTAGAACAAAATATAAAAATTTCAAAAATATATAAGAATTATAAAACCTTTCTTTACAAAAGACAAAATAACAAATTTAAATGGAAATAAAATTGGAAATGAATGGAAATGTCTAGAAAATATTCACAGCAAAAGAAACATACCCTTTATAATCACCTGGTCCTGGTCACCTTGTTCTTTGGAGAACTCTTCTGTTGTGTGGACCACCCTGGCCTCTGTGAATGAATCGAGAGTTATTGACTTGATGGTTTATTGAAGCGTGCAGCGATGGTCTTGGACTATGGATATGGATGTGCTAGGTTTTATAGTGCCACCATATGGATTGCATTTCCTAGCATCTCCCCCCACCCCACGCACTTTGAGCCAGTGCCAGCTCCGAGCTGTAACTGATGACACACCGGCGCTGGACGCTTGATGCCGAGGAGAAACGATAACAGGCACACTACCAACCATATTTCAAATGCAGGCCCTACCCCTCGACCTGCGTCCCACAACTACTCCTCCCTCGCTGACGGCTCGGGCCGGCTTTGATTTAAACACCTACATGGCTGAAATACCTGCACGGCCCTTCAGATACATGGCATGCAACAGGTCAGTAGAGTGAACGTCTACTACACGCTCGAGCAAGAAACACGAGGTCCTGAGGTAAACGGTGCTTGTACAGCATGTCAGTCATCACCAGGGATGTCTAACAAATACCGCACCCCAATACATTATAACATATCATAAATTAAAATAAATCTAATTTATCTAATATTTCTCATTAAAAGATACACACTATTGATTAAAGTCATTTAATCAACAGAATTTAGCTTCATTTTGGACAATTTAATGGCAAGTTCAAGATTCTTTTGGAAATATATTTCAAAATTGGCTTAATAATCTTATATCTTTTTTTAGAATTACTTCATAAAGATGATTATAAATGAGTATTAGATAAATTTGCCTATTTTCACTTGCTAGATATACCTTTTCAACATTTTGAACATTTTCAAAATACATATACCGTAGCACAGCTAATAATCTGTTAAAAATATAAAACATTTATTGGTATCTCTTATAAGACAAAGAAAAAAGACTAGTGTAATAAAACAGCATTCTTTAAAAAAAGATATTTTAAAAAATTGCAACTGTGAGTGGCATTCAAATCAAACCAGGACTTACAGATGTAATACCTGGTGAATGAAAGCAAAAAAAAAGCGATTGATACAGTGATGAGACTCTTCACTGCTGGACTCCTGGCCGAGGTGGCTCGGGGCCCACTGCGGCCTTTCCCATGAACATTCATCATGTAGAACGTCTGATAGTTGAAAATCGATTGATTACTTGTCGCACCTGGCGGAAGAGACACATCTGTCTGTGGGAAATCTACACGCAATCATGCACCAACACCACTTTCACATTGCCACATCCCCCATACAGTTCTGATCTCCATTTCCACCTATTTGGGCCAGTAAAGAAGTTCCTAAGAGGCCCTTCGTCGTGATCGTGACGGATCATGGCTCTGTTGTACGGAGAAAACTTTCTATCTTGATGGTATCCAAGCATTAGTGATAAATGAAAAAAAAAATAAAATAAAGGTTTTTAAGAGTTTGTAATCTCATAGCATTGTTCTGTTATTCTGCACAATCAAAAGACCCGCTTTGATTTGCTCTTATATCAAAAGCATTTACGTAAAAAAAAAAATTATCAACTGTTGTGGTGCACAGGCACTTTGTGCTAATCATGTTTAAAAAACTTTTTCAAATTTTTTGAACACTGATTTGGCCTCTTATGATATTTTATCATTGTACTTTTATATGTACTTTTTTTGTTACATCAATCAAAATCATATTAGATTTTCCCTGCTGACTTGATTATTGTGAAAGAAACGTGATGCAAAAGCAATTCAAAACTGAAACCAGATTTTATCTCCGATTTTATCTTTAAACCTGAAAACACTAAGAGCTCTGATGTGAATCTTTTGTTGTCCTCAGTACAGAGTCTGAACTGAACTAATCTTAAGTGAAATATATTTACAATGAATATTCTATTTGCAGAAGCTTGTGAATAGATAAATAAAATTTTGATTTGTGCTCTACTGGTCTAGATAAACCAGCTTGTATCGTATGGTTCATTTCTACTTATTGCTTTAATGATTTATTGTTTTATTTATGCAACCAAATAATGCTAAAAATGCCAAGTATCTTGTATCAATGCCGT
This sequence comes from Platyallabes tihoni, assembly GCA_030068045.1. Taxonomy (NCBI): domain Eukaryota; kingdom Metazoa; phylum Chordata; class Actinopteri; order Siluriformes; family Clariidae; genus Platyallabes; species Platyallabes tihoni. Next base: position 34,557,836 of record JAQQZS010000036.1, read on the forward strand.
TATTTAACGCAGTAACTATTTAAGATTTGACACTTTTTAAAAACAAGTTTTACAGTGTTGCGTGACGCTAAGATATTTTTTACTAAGATAAGATATCCGAGTGCTTTAAAGCGTTGCCAGAAAATATTTCACATACATGAAAATATTTGAGTAGCGAAATATCTAACCAAGTCATCCAATGACATCGCTTTTTTGGATTTGATCTACTGAGCTTTCATTCTTTTGCTATTTAAACGCATGCAAGCCTCATTCTGTCTTCCCAGAAATCATTGCAACAATCTGTTAAGCAGACCTCAAAACACTTAAAAACCTGAGAGAAAAAAACACTGGTGTAAATCAAGCAAGAATGTTTAGAAGAAAAAAAAAAAAAGCATTTAGATGGCATTGTGCGGTCTTTTATGTCTTTGATATCTGCTTCAACAGATTTTTGCAGAAGCTGGCAACAGGCAGCAACTCTTGGGATCGATAGCGCAGACTCTGGAGCGTGGCTGGAGCTAAAACACCCACACACTCTTACCTCGAGAATGACCAGATGCCTGTGATGCCTCATTGGGTCAAAGGGAAAAACAATGACATATACAGAGTACAGTCAGGGTGGAAAAATCACAGAGAAATTACACTTTAGTGGAAGTATCTAGCCAAAATGTACTTAACTTAAACATATGCAAGTATTAATACGTACATTTTCATTAAATAAAATTAAATTAATTTTGCGTTCGCATGTGATAAGTTATGTTAGTCATTTAAAGGTCCTGTATTTTTTTTTTTAACTTTAACACGTTAACACAGCTCAGATAAAAGTGTTAATGTTCCAACTGAAATACCCTCAGATAACACATCCTTTCAGTCCTCAAACTCCCTTCATTTTACTCCTCTTCCAAACACGCCATTTCAGTGTCTATGCAAATGAGCTATCACCAAGCCACACCCCACCAGCTAGAACAATTGAGAAACAAACCAGGGGAGAGTATCTTCTTATACAGTATGAGGTCACATTAGGGGAGAATCTAATTGGCTTTTTTTAAACCCCAGACAATACAAAAATGGTAAAAGTACAAAAAAGCAGTTAGCATATTCTTTTTTTTTTTTGGTGCACACACAAAACACATCCATCTGAATGTCTAAAAGCCTTTTCCATAATACGTAATATGTATGAGTTTTGCATAATATGTCCACTTTTAGCTGTTAGTAGATGCTTTATATCATAAAGCAACTACACTGTTTTGCTAAAAACATAATTTAACCTGTAAATTATCATGTAGATAACCAATATTTATGATTAGCAAAAATCTGACATGCTACGCAATTTTGTTAGCTATTGCAATTCATGGTATCCTGCAAAGGAAACATGGTAACTTAAAAAAAATTAGCAAACTTACAAGCTTTTTTCAAATTCCACACTACTTGTTCATATTCAAGCTTACATGAATAGCATGAGAAGGTCATTGCAGATATCAAACTCACACAATTCCTTCTGGGATTTTTCTTTTGTCTTATTTTCTTCATTTGTTACTAAACTGAAATAATTGGATAAGAAAAGTTTAGGAAACTTTTTTTTAGGAATTGAAGAAATGATGCATTGGAGCATAAAACATTTTCTGGGACTTATGCTGATTTTTGTTGTTGTTGTTGTTGTTGGTATGCTTAAACACTTACAGTTTCCATTAATTTATCTCTATAAGACATTCTGTGATCATTAAACTGTGAAGAGATTGGTTATCTTGAGCTGGAATGCCTTTTCAGAAGGTCATGGGCTAGGACGAGGTGTGTGTCATCGCCACACTACAAGCAAGCTACATTTCTCAGCTGACACCCATCAAAGCATGCCACGCTGCTGGGAATCGTAATAAATTGCATTTTCTACGCTCCAACATGCAAAAAGGTCGTGATCGACAACTAAACCCAATACCCAAGATTTAAACCTTTGCATTTTACATGCTTGGTGCATGACTAGGATGTTTAATGCATTGAAATTAATGCATGGAATTGAACACTTTAAAGGCTAGCATCACATGACATTTATGTCCAATAGTTGGGCTTGTCAGCAGTTCTCATGTTCTCTTTTCTTTCTCTGAAAGAAATACGCATAATGTGCGTAATGAGAGGTAGAAACGTCATTCCCGTTCACAGAGCACCTACACTAGGACACGAGGAATGATGACGAGGGATTGCGTGGCTTAGGCGCATCAATCTCCTGACATGGCATGTAAAGCTTTAAAGGATTAATGCAAAGTACAAGTTACTTACAGCAGACATTATGGAAGGTGACATGCTAACCTTGCATGTGATGGGATCGATAGCTTTGTGGGGTTTAAAAAAAAGAGAATGGCATGACTGGTAGCAGTCAGCATATAAGATTTTTTTTTTCTTTTTAAAGAATGAATACATTTGTTGTCAATGTTGAAGGTCTTTGATAAATGATAAGTGTAGTTTTTAAAAGGAGACATAAATGAATATGAGCCTACATGCATGTGCAGGACCAGTGGGAGCGACCACCAACATGAGCCTGTGGAAGCGATCAGCAGTTACCTAACTGGGTCATACGCTCGGCCGAATAGCTCCAAGAGCCAGCCGAGGCTCATGACAGAGGCAAGTAGCTACGTGGCCTTGGAGTCAGCGAACACCAGCGCTGTCATGGGCACTGATTGATTGCCGCAAGGGTTGTGTCGCTTTGAAACACCTAACATAAGCCACCCCAGCTGATCCAAAACGTGCCAACACAACTGCGGGCCCCCGAGCGGTGAGATGACTTACAAAGGCAAACATTCATACATCCACTCATGTGCTCGCCTGTTCCAAATGACACTAATGTGCATTTTACTGTCATGTTTGCATGAGTGATGGAACTACAGCTTAGCATCGGACCACGCACATGCTAACTTCTCACTCACAAGCTGAGTGCACTTTTAGCGAATGGCAAAGATGATTATATCTAGATTAGAATAGCCGGCGAAGATTAATCAGTGTGATTGTGGACTTGAACATTTATGAAAATTTTACTAATATATCTGAAGCAAGATTTTTTTTTTCTCCAGTCTTATTAAACTGATAAGTTCAATTAACATAAATCAAATGAAAAGAAATTAAAAATCTTTAATATCATAATGTACCATCAAAATAACTTAAAATCTTCTGAATAAAACTTTAGATAGATGAGATTGCTAACTATGCTGACTAGCCCTAAATTTGTTTGATAAATGTGAGCTGCATAGAGAAGAACAATCTTCATCTTTGCACACGTGTATGTTGATGTACACTTTGGATTAATTTTCTACATTCTACAACAATACGGGATTTTTTTTTTTTTTTTTTAAATATGAAATAACACATATGGCATTGGGTAATTAAGTAACCTAATTCATGAATAGATTTTATTTATTGCTTTAATGATTTATTGTTTTATTTATGCAGCCAAATAATGCTTAAAATGCATTAACATAACACATATGGCATTAGTTAATTAACAGCAACAGTCAGATGTTATTTTAAGACACGAAGGTCAACTGATCAGGAACAGTTCTTACAAGAACAGTATTGTCAAGTGCATTTGCAAAACCCATCAAGCACCATGATGAAACTGGCTCTCATGAAGACCTTCCCAGGAAAGCAAGACCAAAACGTACATCTGCTGTAGAGGAGCAGCAGACCACAGAATCAATCACACCAATCACAGAATTAGAAGGCGTGTCTGAACTTTTCACTGGTAGTGAATGTGTAAACGTGTTTGAATATATCTAAATTAGCCACTTAATTAAGCCTTAATTTACTCGTGAAATCAAAGTGGACACTTGAATTCAGGTTGAATGTGAGATTGCCTTGTGGAGGACAAATTTCTATTCTATTTAAGGACAATGCACTGCTGTTCAACTCACATGTCCAAGCATGAGCCGACCCGAATATGAAAAAAAGTGTACAGGTCCTTTATGATGTGTATCACAGCGCGGATTCTGCTGAAAGCTCTGAGCTTCTGAGAAACCGCAGGCCAAGCATCACCGACACCTCAAAGTGGACCATTAGTTCATTTTAAATTTATCACTACCTGACAGATAGCGTTTATGTTAGGGCACACTACTTATAAATGAATCCTTTGCCCTTTGCATCTATATGGTAGACATTTTAAGTGGCACCATAAGTGTCATCAAGGTAGTCGATGAAAATATACAATGATACCAGATCATTTCTTTTTACTGATACCAATATGTTTTAAATGGGGAAAAGATTTAGGACAAATTTTATTTACAGCACAAACGAATGAGATATGATTTATGGTGATATATAAAATACATTTTATAATTGGAACTAGGACATAAAGTTGCACAAGGACTGGATGTTGTGAGGCAGGATGAGCTTTAGACCTTAAGCTTCGTGATTGATGGTCACTTTCGAAGCCAAGAAACACAATGATCTGCATCCGAAAGTTTTTATGAGCGCTGTGGATTTATATTAACACCGCTCGCAAAATTTACAGCAGCGATTTTTCACAGTCTGAGGACCAAGCCAGTTTGACTTTTCATAGCGCTTTTGCTGATTTCCTGCTCAATGTCAGCGCAGATTCTTCTCAGAGGTGAACTTAGGCAAAGCGCTCGTGCAACAGACCATGAGAAACAGTTACGCATATGTTAAGCGTGAGCGATTTTAACCATGAGATTATTCCTATAAAAATTATAGGAAGCATATGCCAAAAAAACAGGATGATATAGATGTTAATTTTTATGGTTTGCTCTTATTAACACCTGCAGTGTCCCTGGAGTCATCACTCATGGTTTTATTTAACGATAGTTTTGTCACCCTTCACAGGTGCCAGATATGTCTCTGTACAAAGCTTGTCTCTTTTTTTTAAAGCCTTGCATCATGAAGATGTCAACACTATTAATCTGAAACAAAAATAATCCCCTGCCTTGGCTTAACTTTAGATTGCTGTGTAGGTGCATGCTGTAATGTAATGTTTTTCTGCATGCGGAACCCTGTCTAGAACACATCATAGTACAGTACTTATGATTCATAATAATAATGATACTCATAACCAGAGGATGATTCATGTCTTAAAGTCCAATCAAGTGACTTTTTGTGGTCATTTCAAACATGTACCGATGACACAGTAGGCTGCAGGTGTAGGTGTACAAGAGACTGCACTGTGGACGTGTGTAAATGTGTGTATAAACAGTGTGTGATTCTGTAAAGAGTAAAGAAAAGTCAAGCACTGACAAGTACATTGTTCTAATATGGAAATGTATTGCAAACTGATATTACAATATAATAACTGATGCTGTAAGCAGCAAAAATGCAGGTGGCCAGTATAGTACAGTTGCTTATGTTGTTTTAGCAGCAGTATAATCAAGATATGTGAAAATATATATATAAAAGTTAGTGTAATGCTGCTTTAGTGGGGTGATGTTAAAGATCTGGATTGACTGAATTCTCCATAGGGTCCAGGCACAGAGGGATGTGTTCATGTCGAAAGTACTTTGAGGGTCCTTTATGTCCAGGAAGGTAAGGGCCAGGTGGAGGGTGGCGAGCATGACATCATATGTTGATCAGTTAGGATGATACTTGAACTGCTGCTGAGGTTCCAGTGAGGGGAGAGCAGGATCTTGATGACAACCTTTTCAAAGCTATTCATGGAGATGAAGAGGTATGAGTGTGACTGGTGGTCTTGATGCACCATAGAATGTTGGCGCTGCTCAGGGCGGTGTTGAAAATGTTCATAAGAATGTCTGCTGGTGTCTGCACATCCTCTGTTCACTCAAAATATACAGTACAAGTCCCTTTTCCCAGTGCCAGATGCACGGTGGCTATCCAGCAGCCTTCTGAGGATTGACTCTAGATACCGTATTTGATCACTGGGAGGGGTGGTGGTCTTCCTTGCAGCCACACTGGTCTACATCCGAAACCAAACTTAGATATTGATCAATCTGGAAGGGCGTAATTACTATCACAGTCAGGTGATATTTTCCTGAAGTTTTAAGCGATGGTCTGCAGCTTTCACAGATCAGAAGGTGAACAGTTTAGACTTTTGGTTTAACAATTCATCCACTGGTTTCTTCTTCAATAACAATTGTCTCCTACTTAAGGTTGAGGTCGATCAGGAACCTATCCCAAGAACATCAGAACATCTGTTGTGAGCAAGGGACACAATCTGGCACATCACAGAGTACTATATATCACACCCAGTGACATTTTAGAGTATTCAGTCGTTCCCCTACTGACATGTGTGGGATGGGGAAAACTCAAGAATGTGGAAGAAACCTACATGGACACAGCATATACCAAAAAACAATAAACAACTCTATTAGACTAATAAACTGATGCACAAATGACATTGCATGTCAAAACTTCTCCAAGACCCCAAAACACCTGCAGACCCCAAACTCAAAGGTGTAACCCTGTGATTTAACTTTTAAACCGAGAACAGAATAGCATCATACCATTGTGCACTTGCAAATTTCCATGAAGTTTCATGAACACTTGTTTGCTGCAAATTCATTTCAGATCTGCCGAAAATCTGTGTTTCTTTGGTACTAAATGTGGTAACCAGAAGGAAACCCACACAGTAATGGGGAGAACATGGCAACAGTAACTGTTTCCCTAAGAAATGTACTATTAATCTATTACCCCATGGTTAATCTTCTAGTAACTCTAATCTTCATGGTTAACCTCTAGTAACTTTAAGGTTGCTCAGTCTATAGACAAGGAATGTCAGTATTTTAGCGTCGCTGAAAGCCTTCCATTCTTCTTTTTCATGAAAAAAATTACTTCTAAGAAGTAGAAGTTTAAATGCAGCCAAACCGACTTCTGGAAATATGGAATATATGAAAATTAAGCTGGCTTGACTAAAATTAAACAGAATTAGGCCTGATGCTACCACCCTGCAGTTCAACATTGTTTTATTTGCTGTTATACTCTGACTGTGTAATTTGATAGGACGAGACACATTCCACCAGTGGTGGTATAGTGCATAAAACCACTGGGACATTTAACTATATGTATCCCACCATGTCACAGGTGTTCTATTAACCATTATTGGTGTGCCGCAGAATGGGTGAAAGTAGGTCAGTATAGTCTGCAGTACAGGTAAGACGGGAAAGCAGCTGCCTACCCACATTCAAACCCAGTCACAGAAGAACTTTCAGCAAGAAAACACATCTGATAATGTTGAGTCATCTTAAACACTTTGCCCCCTTAGTAATCGCTGATTATCAGCATGGCTGTGATATCTACAGAACACGGGTTGTGCCCTCGTGCCTATGACTGCATCGAAGCCATGCTGATGTTCTGAACAACAGCACTCCCCCTCATGTGATATTGTTTAATTTTAGAACTTTAATCAATACCCACTGACCAATCAGAACGAAGAATTCAACAGCGCTGTGTCTAGAAGCGTGAACCAAGTGTTGAACTTACAGCTGTACACAGCTGTTAATGTTTAATATATGAAAAAAGACACGCATAGTGAAAGAATGTAACATCTCAGAAGAGCTGGAAAGCCGTCAAGTGAGCTGATATGCATTCTAAAGCATTACCAGTAACAAGGCCACCTTAATTGCTGTTGTCCAGCTCATGTGTTGTTTTTCAATAGGGGCTTAAGCAGGGTGTCTTGATTTATGAAGGCATGCATGACATTTATTTATATACAGAGAACGGCTCGTGAGTGGTCCCGCTTAGTATGCGAACAAGGGTGATGTCATTCAAATGCTGAATCCTGTGTTACTTATTATAAGACAAGAAGAGAAAAAAAGACAAGGAAAGAGAAAAGTGACACATGCTTTTAATGAGTCAACAAAAAAAATCTATATGTATGCATAGAGCTTATTTATAGCATACATAGATATATTGGCAATGGAATCAATTTGGTTCTGAAAGTCAGTGCAGAGTTTAGGCAGTCATTTTGGGATTTCCCACATTTTATTTACAAGGGTATTTTTACAGGAAGAGTTACGGTGGTTGAATCTTAAAGGTCTTTTCTCACAAGTGAAACCTCAGCTATGGTTATATATGAGAACAATATGATAAACACTGAGAACAAATGTGTGCCTTCAATATGAGAAAAACAATGAGTAAAATCCCACCTCATTTACAGAATAAGAAAACAAAGAGTTAGCCTTGACGAAAATCGACCCTGGTTGAGCTGGTTAAACTGGTAGACCATCAGGCAGGTTTGTAAACAAACAGTGGAATATACTTCTGTAAACATAGCAGTTTCTAGAAGTATGTTCGAATACAAAGCCAATTAGAAAATCTCAGTCATTCATTTTGGGGGATTTCCCGCCATTTTCTTACTAAATTAATCTTGGCTAGTTCCCACGCTAACACATGCTTTCTCTGCCAATTCCCATGCTAACACCTGCTTTATCTTTTTAAACAGCTGCCCATTGTTTTTTACAAAACATAATTATGAACATAGTTGGAGGGAAGTGCTATCTGCCGTATTCAACATAAATTAGCTCACAGATGCCCATGATTGGCCAAAATCTTAAAAAAAAAAAATTATTACTTTGGACAAGTAACGAGAAAGCTGGAAAAGATAGATTACCAGTTTGACCAGTTCAGTTTGCCTTTTAGCTGTTTTCAAGTTAAAATCTTCAATTTTTATACATTTATTTTTGCTCATTTTTACAAATCACAAAAAAAAAAATAAACAATAGAAATAAATATAATAATAAATATATATGTAATAACAAAAGAAATAAAAGAAAAAGAAAAAAAAACCTGCTAAAAAGTCTACACTTTTCGGAAGTGCAAAGATCAGTCATTAGCAATGACGTCTGAGAGTAAATGAAAGATCATCTCTGGTATAATTTATCAGCATTCTTCCATTTTAAATACTTTTCCCTTACAAAAGGAAACATCGTGTGAGAAAATGTAAAATCAAAATCTGTGGAGAGATTAGCATTTTACAGCTGAGAATACAACCTATAGGTAACATTCAGCATAAAGTGTCATTGCAAGATGAAACAACATAACAGTAACAGTAGCTAACTATGTAGCTTGAAATAGTTATGAACTACCATGAGCTAGCTAGTTAGCAAAAAAAATAAACCAAGGTACTGAAATCAAAACAGCATTAGCTTATCTCACGTAATGTAAAATGCATTAATGTGTGGTTCAGATTTTTTTAAAAAAACAGTATATTATTATTATTATTATTGCAGTGAAACCTCAGAATGCCCACCTACGAGTTTTCACCTTAAGAATGGAAATTTAGCAAGAAATTTACATCGGCATACGAAACATTTTTGGGATACGAACGAGTGAACAAACCAAAATGAAACGCCGGCTAAGTCGCACACGTCCGACACTTTTCACACGTTTTTTTTAAATATTGGTAATATTTTGGGTGGCTGGAATGGATTACCGGCATTTACATGATTTCTTACGGGAAAATTCGTATCAAAATACGAATACAGAATAAAATGTAATTTATATGCTGAGGTTCTGCTGTATTATTGATTGATGGATTATGATTTTTTTATGAGTTATTATTTCTGTAGAAATATTTAAATCATCTTTTTAACTAAGTCATTTTCTTGATGCTAGTAGGAGTATTTTTCTGTGATTTGTAATAATTCTTCCACCAGGAAACCATGGGAAACACAAACATAAATGAATGAAGAACAATAAGATTGGTTCAAAGAACGTCAAGAATTGCAATACATCTACTTGCCACAAGGTAGCAAACACTCCACAGTAAACAATCTTTATATCAATGTTTTTCAATACCATTTTAGTTTATGTTGTGCAATGAACATGGCAAGGCTTTGCATGTGTTCTACTTTGTCTAAAAGCAGTTGAGTTTACAACGGGTTATGACCAAAAATATATTTATTAAAACATCTTAAAGCTTTGAGTCACTTTTAAAGGGTTCTTTGAATAATTAAAATATTCTTTGCTTACTAGACTTTACAACAGAGTGGCTTTCCCTGAATTGGGAAAGTTCCAGACTTAAGCTTTTTTTTAGATAGATACACTATGTTGCCAAAAGTATGTGGACACCTGTCTGTCACACCAACATGCATTTCTGAATGCCGAATTCCAGGGAGTGCAGAATTATTAGGCAAATGAGTATTTTGTCTACATCATCCTCTTTATGCATGTTGTCTTACTCCCAGCTGTATAGGCTCGAAAGCCTACTACCAATTAAGCATATTAGGTGATGTGCATCTCTGTAATGAGAAGGGGTGTGG
>JAQQZS010000036.1:34568116-34585763 GCA_030068045.1 Platyallabes tihoni
GAACATGGTTGTTGTTCAATAATAAAATTATTCCTCAAAAATACAACTTGCCTAATAATTCTGCACTCCCTGTATTTCCACTTTGCTGTTATCATCTCCACTCTTCCAGATCAGGAAGGCAAGGTTGTTTGGGTGGAGTTGTGTTCATTCAGCCACAAGAGCATTAATGAGATCAGGTACTGATGTAGGGATGTTCAAAGGCTTTCGAGAAAGCTCCAGTTCATCCCAAAAGTGATGGTTCGGTGGACTGGAGCTCAGTCAGGGCTCTGAGCAGGCAACTCGAATTCTTCCACACCAACTCTCACAATAACATTTCCATAGAGCTCGCTTTGCGCACTTTGTGTCATACTGGAACAGGTAATTCCAGTGAAGGGAAACTAATGTCACAGTGTTCAAGATATCCTATATAATTGTATGCTTCCAACTTTGTGATGTGTCCACATACCTTTGGGTTTCCAGTGTATATTCTGTTAACCATTGCTGGACAGAGTTTTTATAATTTTATAAAGAATTTTATAAAGAATGCATGCTGAGGCAGAAATACAATTACATAAGGGTATAAAAAGAATGACAAATACACTGATACTTTTTTATCTGGCAACAAAGCACAACTTCAACTTAATAAATAAATGTTAAAATAATAGACATACCAGTCTCGTATTTAGGTTCTCAATATTATATCAGTGATAAAGCTCTGAGCATCAGCCGTCTACTCAAGTAATGTAAAAAAAGTAATATGGGTCTCATCACTCAACATCACACTTACTCACGTCTTACTTAACACTGGACCGGTTATAAAAACAAAACAAAAACAAAAACACCCATTACAACAAAGGATTTATTAAATCCGTTGTGAGATGTAAATCGCAGCTTTACAGCCGGCCTGTATTAGAGTCTTCAAAACTAAATATCCAGGAACCTGGGGGAAACAAACACAACAAAGAAAAGCATTAGAGACAGAACACCTGGCTTGGCTGGTCTGTCTTATATGTGTAATCTATGTGACATGTAAAAAAAAAACAAAAAAAAGGGAAAAAAAAGTCTTGTACAGTACTGTGCATATGTATAACATGGTAAATTTTGTATTTTAATGTAGTCTTGAGGAATAGTTCTACAGGCTTCCTAAATGGCTTTTTTATCTCTCATTTTCAGTCCAGTCCCTGTACCTGAGCAGTTTTTTCGAGGAATGTTTTTTCCTTTGTTAAGCCACACAATGACCAATGAATTATTCAAGCATCTAAAAAAAAAAGCATCTAACTTGACTAAGGCATAAACCAGTGAGAAACAGGTGCAGATGATGAGAGAGGATCAGGCCGGTGATTAGTATACTGCTGATACTGAATGCTGTGGTGAGTGGTTGGAATAGATGAGAGGGGAAATGAGGTCACTGCTGAGGTTGTTACATAAACAACCAATTTTAAAATTCTATCTTTTAGGCACTTTACACCCTTTCACAGTAAAACATTTGATCCCTTTTCTTCAATCTAAACACTTTAATGTAATATGAAGAAATGAGGTGTAGCTCAAGACTTTTATACAGTACTACACTTTTTTTATTACATAATACAGTACACTTGTCAATCACAATTACCAAAATGAATGAACATGAACATACTGTATTTCCTTGTTATTAATTTGCTCCATGGTTGTTAGGTTAGTCTTAGATTGTGCATCCTATGATAGGGCTTCTGTCAATACACTGCAGTATTAAGTACTTTTTAACGGAAAAAGTGTAGAACTTAATTCTTTTAAAAAATTAATTATGGGGATTGAGATGAAAAACTGAAGGAATGTTTTAAGTAGTGTGACTGACCGATTCGGCGTCATGCTCCAGCCCGGTGTCGTGGTGTTCCAGCTCATCGTCTCGAAACTCTTTAATGAGCTGACGGGGTTAATAACAGGTCAAGGACATGGTTATTAAAGGTTGCAAGAACAACCACACATACATGACAACTTTTAAAAGTGTGCAGATACCGAGGTGTGTGCTAGACAAAGCTGCACTTTTAAAGGGTGCGATTTCAGTCTTACACTTGCACTCAGATATTTTAATCCAAAATTTCCTCACATTTCACTTACCCAAAGAACTATTTTACCATGTGTGACTTTTGTCTGTCATGCCCAAATCCTACAGTCTAATCCTGGCTTTGGAGATTTTGTGACATACCTGTAATAACTCCTCATATCTCTCGGGTTCTGTCTCCATTAGCGTTCGGATTTGGCTGTTGTAGTGTTCCGAGATGCTCTCCTCTACCGCAACGGTGCACGCCATTGCTACCTCTTTCCCCAGAAGTGCTGTAGAGGCTCCTTCAAACACACCCACACACACACACACACACACACATGAATTATACTTGCAATCTGAATGATACATTCACAGCACAAAATCAACTCAGGACTTTTGTTTGTACAGAATTAAAAAAAACTTCCTTTATTTCGCTATATAATCCCCTGCTACACTAATGCACTTATCCCAGTGTTTTACTAGTGCTTGGATATGATCACGGCAAAGTTTTCTCAGTACACTGGAGCCATGATCTGACTTCCTGCTTTACATCTGAAACGCTAGCCTCTGCAGTGGGCTCCGAGAATCCTCAACCTAATCACAGACAAAAGATTATTAAGTCAATTTCTGCATACATTTTCTGGAGAATCTTGAACCTGCCATTAAGCAAAATTTTGTGTCTGTATATACTGTATATAAACACACATTCCTATATAATGATCTTGTAATGAGAAACATTAGATAAATTTAACTTTAAAATTAAAATGTTATAATTTATTGGACTTTGGCATTCGTTAGATATCCTTGTTTATGACTGGCTTAATGTAAAAGCACAATTTAACTCTAAGTTAACACCAAGTAGCATTTAATTTGCCAAGCGAAAATTTATTATTTTCCAATAACAGCACATTCTGAATTGTTTTAGTCCTTATATATCAAATAAATTTGCCAGCAATCATTTTTTTGTTAGAAAAATCTTATAATATATTTACAGTTATAGTTAATTTTGCATGATTTCACTGACAAAGTTACTTCCTGTTATCACTTCTGTTACAGCAGCTGTAAGTTTGAGTGAAGCTCCTGATGTACAGATGTTAGTATGTTTCTTAAGCAGCGTATAACCTGATTGCGAACATTTTCATACAATTAATCATTACTTCATTCTCATATCCAAGTCAAAACATCACCCACCATTTTACCGTCCTAATAGTTATGGACTGAGGTGCAAGTTCAAATTCAAACTGCATAGATAAAGAATCATTGATTAAAGTTATTTTTTAATTAATTAGAAGCAAACCTACCGAGCAAAAACCCTGCAACATTCCACACAGGCAGCATGATTGTGGGTCGCACACGGTTCTCCCCTAAGATCTCATTAAACTTCTCCAAATGCATCTTTTCTTGGTCCCACATGTACTGCAAATGACAGGATTTGGTGTCAATCAATGTTTGAGCATCAAACGTTAAAAAAAAAAATTATTATCTTAAAATCAAATGCTGGTTTAGAGTTCCTGCCTTTGGCTGAAGTTATATTTTTAATAAATGATCACTGATTGGTAATGGTATTAATATACAGCCTGTGATAACCTGGTTTATCATTCAGTCGATTCATGTTGTCAGACGAATACATTTTATTGTCACATAACGTTGCTGAGCCTAGACCTGAGCAACTGCAGCAACACCAGATCATAACACTGTCTCCAGAGGCTTGTACAGTGGACACTACGCATGATTGGTGCATCGATTTATGCGCTTCCATTCTTAACCCATCGCTGTGGAATAGAGTCAAGCTGGACTCATCAGACCATATGCCATTTTTCTAAGTCTAATCTTTACGCTTTATCTAACTCTACTTTCTCCTGTGCAAGACCCTTTAAACCTGTTTAATACCTGGATAAGAGGGCCTGTCTGAGTTCTTCCCAAAACAGCCATCTGTCCAGCATAGATGCGATTGGCCCCGTATTCCCCGGCGTGGTCCACTCGCAGCATGCTGTCCAGCAGGGCTTTCTCCTCCTTGTCCCGGGGAGGAGGAAGAGTACTGTACTTTTTACATAACAGGGAGCTGTTTACTGGAATAAACACAGACTATGAGGTTAGACATACACATGACATACAGCACTCACAGCACATGGGTCAAAACACACACACACACACATGGAGACTGGTGCCATGTTCCTTCAGAGGTCAAGTCAAGCATATGACATACATAAGGAACAAGAAACCACACTTGTTATGAGAAACAAAATGCTCTCTATGACTGACCATAAACCTGAAGCTGTGCTAATTGCTAAAGTATTGTATTAATACTGGTTAAACAGTACAGTTTCAGTCCTAACACACTTAACAACTCGAGTTTGACAATTACCTCGTTTAAGAACAGCAGGAACATAAAAAACACGCCCTAAAACGCAGTTTGTAGCTCCCTGCATCACGTTATAACACTATACGATATAATACTAATGGAAAGAAAGCAAAGAAACACTTAAAGTCCACAAGCGTTGAGCAAAGGTTGTAGTTGCTCTGTTTTGTCGCTTTTTAGATGACGCAATCACTGCGCGCCATCCTAAAACGGGGCGCTTTTTGTGTTGTTGTTCTTCCGCCGCTTCTCTGTGTTTTTACACTTAATCTGGTTTTTACTGCATCTTTACCAGCCCAAACTTTACCATGGTTAAGATATCATTCGTATGATATGTTTATGATTTAATATGCTATATGTTTGTTTTGTTGTTGTTGTTGTTTTTGCCCACAAGAGCAACAGATTTAGTGCCGATAGGTGGCAGCATTGTACAGGTTGGAGCTCCTATAAAGCCAACAACAACCGAATGGGGGCCTCTGGTTTTGTCTTATATATTTAAAGCCTGCAGTAATGTTTAATCTTATTCAGGTTTATTATTACTGTTATTGGACAATGACTATGGTAAAGAAAGGAGTAGGTTAAAAAGAAGCATGAGAGCAGAAAATGAACAATATTATACACATAGTCCTGCTGAAGTACCTGTCGTTGAAGGGAAAATAATTTTTTTTTAGAAAGAGTTAAAAGGTTAACGCTAAAAATAAGCTGATCAGCTTTAATGTGATCAGTGATATTATTATTATTACTTCGGGTTGAAGCCCACATGTATTGTCTGTCTTTCTGTATGGCAAAACTCTCTGTCTAACTTATTAATACAAAGAAATTAAAATTTGTAAGGTTGGGTATCTCATGTCTTGTTTATGCCAAGTTGTCCTTCTTTCGTCATCAGCCAATTACACTCCCTGTTCGGTAATCGGAGAGTGGATCACCGATGAGAAATCGAAAAAGTAGATCGGATAAAGAATCAGTTTTGTTTTAAAATGACTTCAGCGCATTAAAATTCACTTATACAACTTCAGCGCTGTTATTTCAGCCAAAGTGAAAATATGAACTAATCCCAGTAAAAATATTCAGTTTATATGGGTACAAGCACCCATCACCACCACACAATGTGTGCTTTTTGACCTTGTTAAGACCTCCAAAAGTCCCAGAATGCTGGAAAAAAGCATCACATTATGATGTGACTCAATTTGATGTCACTCAGGAAGATATTAGCCATTTTTTGAGGATAAGTTTAAGGCGTCATCACAGTTGAACCGTTTGAGATATTTAAAAAAAAAAAAATTGCATCCTCAATATCTTGAGATTAAATTGGCCCATTTTGGTGGTGATCGTATGAATTTACTGGGTGACTTTTACAAACAACCCAAAATAACTGACTTCTTGTTGAGTAGAGCCCATGACATGCATAGCAAAAGTTGTCCAACTTAATAAGATCTAAATGTGTTTCACATGTACTGTATACGTGCAAGTGTGTATGAGCTGTGCAGGAAAATCTCGTGTGAAGAGATGCCCTGTGGCGTCCTAATTGCAGCAGATTCAAGCCTGTGTGATGATTTTCATGAATTATTATGCATGTTAAAACCTCCAAAGGCCTGGATACTGGATGGACTTTAGAGTTAAAGTTATGACAACAAAAACAGTCAGCTATCCTGGATCACGTCTTACAAGAACAGTATTGTTATACTGTAGTAATGTTATTGTTATTGTCCATTTGCAAAACCCATCAGGCACCATGATGAATTGGCTCTCATGAAAACCATCCCAGAAAGACCTAAACTTACTTCTGCTTCAGATGAGAAGTTTATTTAGAGTTACCAGCCTCAGAAATCACCAATTAACAACACCTTAGATTAGATTAGAGCCATTATGGAGGCTTTACAGAGCATAGCAGACACATCTCAATATCAAATGTTCAGAGGAGATTATTGCATATTTTGGATGCCTTTGTCATTGTTTTACATTGTAGAAGGTAAGTAAAATTCTATTATTTGTCACATGTACCATACAGCACCCTGGAGCAAATGGGGTTAAGGGTCTGGCTTAAGGGCTCAGCATGGCCAGCTTGGCAGTGCTGGGACTTGTACCCCTGCCTTTACGGTCAGTAGGCCAGGGCCTTCACTGATTTTGCCACTACTGCCCCACTGACTTTTTAAAGGAGTCAGGAAACTCAGGAAAGACCATGAAATTACAAGGTGTGTCCAAACTTTTGACTGGTACTATATGTGAATCTTTAAAAAGTAACCCATAGTATTCCTGGTTTTGTAACAATCAGGTTTAAGTTTAAATTCATTTGTTTCACCAATATCCAGATTATATGCAAACGTATCTTAATTCCTGTTAAGTATAAATATAAACATTGAGACCAAATGCTAAAAGAGAAGAAAGAGATAGAGTATTTAGATTAGATAAATGGGCATCAAGTATGTAATCTTACCGGCTTCACTCTTTTGGGTCATGGCTTTAGCTCTTTGAACTAAAACAGCCTTGAAAACAGTGCAATGAATGCAAACATCATTATTTGCGGCCCCATGCTTATTTTCTCTCTAATACAGTTAGGTCCTTAGCTAGTTAGTTTTTGTTAATTTATGTTGTAATTTATGTTAGGTCAATCTGTCTTGTCTCTGCTAGCCAGCTAACTAGGCCTCTTAGTTAGCTAGTTTAGTTTTTCTGTTAATTTATGTTGTAAATTTATGTTGCATGTAGTACCTCGGTCCTGGAGGAACGTTGTTTCGTTTCACTGTGTACTAACTGTATATGGTTGAAGTGAAAGCCTACTTGAACTTGAACTTGTGTTAAGCAGATATAGACAGTACTACTGGCCATAACCAGTTAACAAGGTTACTGACTGGGAAATACAGTATTAAAGATTTGGGAGTATGACCATGCACATACTTCACATACTGTACAAATGTAGTAAGTAAGGCTCAAATTTAATTCTTGTGCAGGGACCTACAGTATTGTGACATTTACACCACTATTCAGAAGTGTTTGCTCGGCTGAACTGCAGCTTCACTAAGAGACTTTTTAAACTCAGACACCCCAAACACAGCACGAGATACAGTAGACAGGCATAAGGCCTGCAGTTGATGAACATGTGAATGTCCAAAGTAAAACCACAGACCTGTTTACACATGAGATACATACATGGTCATACAGAGTGCAAAGGGAAGTAGAAAATGACCATGTAAACGATCACATGTTTGGTGTTAATATGAGGTTTAACTCAGAGTATTTAGGAACAGACAGCATAATTGTTTAAAGTGTTTTGGAACTGAAGCTAACTCTAGACTTCACTATGAGGTTTTTTCTCCTCTTGGCTTTAATATCAAGCAGCCTTTTCCTCACTAGGGGTAAGTACCTTCTCTATACATCATTTAATTTAATTTTATGGTTTAGACTAATAAGGGCCTGAATGATAATAACGAAAATCATATAAAAATGAAACAGATTAAATTTATTGGAAAATCTACAAATATGAATTTCTATATGTGCTTAAAACTCCTAAGCATTAGCCATATTTATTACTGCATAAGAAATGGTGTTGCAACATTTAGATGCAACTTGTTTTGGAAATAGGAAGTCCTAAAGAACAACAGTAATTCTGAATTCTGACTCAACACAATTTTTGCTCAACAATTATGCTAGATTTGCTTTTTCTTTTTCCAACTTTCAACAATAAGTTATTTCCTAATGCCTGTGACATTTTGACATTATGTCTGACCCATTTTGATTTATATACACACCGTGCTGTGTTTTGCACGTGCACACACAATGCATTGTAATTTATAATTTTGTAAAACACCCTGCTGTTTCACAAACTACAGTATGTCTAACTCATGTGTCAGCCAGTATAGTGTTCAGGTCAGCTCTTCTGCATCCACTGTATTCCACTGCATGTATAATGTTCTTAGTTAACTGTTTTAAATATTTGTATTCCTTCAGCTCTACAACCTCTTGGAAAAGGCTACAACAGTCACTGCATGTGCTTGAAGCTGGAGTCCAGGGTAATCCCTCAAAAAAGCCTGCGCAGTGTAGAAATCTTTCCTAGAAGCTCTCACTGCAAGAATACAGAGGTCATGTAAGTGTATAATACAATTATGATGAAAATTTATGCTGAAAAAACAAACAAACAAACATTTGAATCATGAACAAGATAAAAACACTCATACAGTACTGTGAAAAACCAAACATTCACTGCTGAACAACTGATTATTTTTTATGTGGAAATAAATAAGGAGGGCATAGTTGAGAATAAAGAATTCATGTTTATTTATAATAAAAATTATTATAAAAAAAAATTATATGCCAACACTAATATTTGCTGGACCTATACTTTTAGCAAAGTATCTTTTCATCAGTTTCTTTTTTTATAAAAGTGTTTCAGAACTTTTTCAAATCTAAAGGTTTATGGTTTAATCAAAAAACTGATCCATGCTTTTTTTCCCCCTTATTTATTTATTTATTTATTTATTTTAAGATGTTATATGTTGAAATGTCTGAAACCATCATATCAATATTTCTTTTTAATTTTGTCCATCTCACTGGGAACCTCTCCTGCAATTCGCCCCATAGTTTAAATACCTCTGCATTTGAGTAACAGCTATTTTATATCTTGAATAAAAACAGTATTGGGTTAATATTATATGTTTTCTTTTCTTAGTGCTGGCTTGATGAGTGGAGAAAGGATCTGTCTGAATCCTCACACTAAGTGGGTTAAGAGTCTAATCCAGTACATTGAGAAGAAAGAGAGCATGATAAAGAAAGCATAAAGGACAGCAAAAGCTGAAGATGCTCATGAGGATTCGCTATATCATGCACATAATCAGATCAAACTATGTGTAATAATATTATTTTCCATTAATACTAGAAATTAAAAATGGATTGGTGACATTAACAATAATGCTAATATATTCTGTGCAGTCATGTTAGACTTTTCTATATGAATGTAAATCATAAATCAATGTAAATCAAAGATTTACATAATAAACATGCGTTCCCGATACTGTAAATACCTGTAGATGATTCATTATCAATGTTACTTTATGGAAAATTGTTCATAAATCAAATAGGTAAAAAGCTATGAGATCACACAACCTATAAAATCTGACTAACCTCTGGTTTTCAAAATCTTTTACAAATAAAATTTTTGAAAAGTGTGGCATTTGTATTCAGGCCCCTTTACTCTGATACCCCTAACTAGTGAAACCAATTGCCTTCAGAAGTCACCTGATTAGTAAATAGAGTCCACCTGTGTGTAATTTAATCTCAGTATAAATACAGCTGTTCTGTGAAGCCCTCAGAGGTTTGTTAACAAACAGCATCATGAACAAACAGCATCATGAACAAACAGCATCATGAATCCCAAGGAACACACCAGACAGGTCAGGGATAAAGTTGTGGAGACGTTTAAAGCAGGGTAAGGTTATAATAAATATCCCAAGCTTTAAACATCTCATGGGGCGCTGTTCAATCCATCATCTCAAAATGAAAAGAGTATGGTACAGTACAACTGCAAACCTACCAAGACATGGCCGTCCACCTAAATTGACAGGCCGGGAGAGTGTTAATCAGAGAAGCAGCCAAGAGGCTCATGGTAACTCTGGAGGAGTTGCAGAGATCCACAGCTGAGCTGGGAGAATCTGTCCACAGGACAACAATTAGTGCACGCCACAAATCTGACCTTTACGGAAGAGTGGCTAGAAGAATGCCAGTCATAAGAAGTCTCGTTTGCAGTTCCTCATCACTTGTCACAACCTGCAAAGGGTAATTATTATGGCTATTCTTAAGGTCACCATAGGCCTCTGCGATCCCTACTGTAGTTGGACTACAGAGGTTCCTAGATGGATGAATGGATATGGGGACTATATGATAGACATGGTCTTGATGAGACATGTTTGTGTTCATGTCCTTAAATTTCCCTTTCTATAGCAGAAGAAATAGGTTTCAGTAACAGTCTCAAAGATACGTTTAGGGGTATGGATCACGTGCCGAATTATTATTAATTAAAATATATATATTTTTAAGTATTTATTTGTTTAATTCAACATGTTTAACAAAGTTCATACATTTTCACAGGCTGAAAAATAATTGCACAAACTAGCAGAATTAGAGTATAAGAATTATATTTAATACTTGGATGCAAATCCTGAAGTCTGGAACTGGGTTTCACCAAATGTTGAGCTTTACTGCAGCTGTCTTCATTTGTTTGTAGGTATTTGTGCCTTATGACTTGTCTTCACTGAGGAAAAAGTAGCTCAGTTGGGTTAAGGTCAGTTGACTGACTCAACCCTTTAAGAATGTTCCATTTCTTTGCTTGTAGAAACTCTTGGGTCGCTTTGCTGGTATGCTTGGATTCATTATTCATCTGTAATGAAGCAGCGGTTGACTGAATCTGAGTACAAAGTAAAGCTCTATACACTTTAGATCTCATCCTGCTACATCTCTTAGCAGTCACATCGTTGATAAACACCAGCGATCCGATTCCGGTGGCAGCCGTACATGGCCATGGGCAAAAAACACTGCTTCCTCCATGTTTTGAAGGATGATGTGGTATACTTTGGAACATGAGCCCTTACTTCTCTTCTTCATATTCCTTTCTTCCCAGCATTCTGGTATAAATAAAAGTTAATAATAATAATAATAATAATAATAAAGATAAATCTAGGCTCCAGTTTCCCCGCGACCCTGAACACAGGATTAAGCGGTATAGAAAATGAATGAATGAATGAATGAATAAAGATAAATAATGCAATTGTTAACCATGAATGGTAATACACAATAATGGTTGGGTTAATATCAGGACTCTGTTGTGGCCAATTCATGAGTCAAAATTATTTCTTGTGCTCCCAGAACCACTCTTACGGTGAGCCAGATAAGTCAGGAATGTACCCAGCTGTCGGGGAAGAAATACCTCCATAGATGTGATAACCTGGTCATTCAGTACATTCAGGTCATCAACTGACTTCATTTTATTGCCACATAACAATGCTGAGTCTAGACCCGAGCAACTGAAGCAGAGACTTCAGTGTACAGTAGACACTATGCATGATGGGTCCATCGTTCATGCGCTTCCCTTCTTACCCTGACATGCCCATCACTCTGGAATAGGCTCAATCTAGACTCATCAGACCACATAACCTTTTTACATTTGTTCAACCTTCAATCTTTATGCTTCCCAGCAAACTTAAGCCTTTTTTATTATTAGTTTCAGTAACAAGTGGTTTACTGTATGTCCACACAGGAAAGTCTCAATCCTGTGAGTTCTCATCACATTGTGTGTGTGGTAATACTTTTGCTTTCACTATTAAACATTGCTCTGACTTTGGCCCTTTTTATAATGCAACTTCACCAAGGATTTAAGTAATCTCTTTCCTTCCAGGATATAATAATATGTTAGATGTTCGATGTTCTTAACCTTATTCCAGTGATTTCTGCAATCTCCCTTTTCTTTGCCTGATACAGGACAATAATTGGACCTTTCCATAACAGACTAACATCTCACCGGTGCATCCCTTCATTTGACCTCTCCTAAATTTCTACTATCTCTCAGATAGGCCTATTTTGTTTTTTCAGCCTAACAATGTGCTCTTTCATTAGTACTGGCACATGTTTAGACTGCATATCACCAAATTCAACACTCCAGACCCTTTATCTCCTTGATTTAGTATAAAATCTTGAGGGAACAGGCCACACCTCGCGATGAACCTGCTGAGCAGTCAGTTACTTTTGAGCTTGTGAAAATGGAGATAAATTATAAAAATAGCTATAATTTAAAAATAATTATTGCAATATTATTAAATAAACCTCATGAATTTAAGGTGAGGGTCTACTTTGGTTACTGTACATCTTAATTTTTTCATTTCAAATACACTGTGGAGGCAAAAATGTCAAAAATTTTATCGCTGTCCAAATACTTGTGGATATACTGTACTATATATACAGTATATATATATATATATATATATATATATATATACACACTGTTTCATTTAGATAAGGACAGAAGAGCTATATCTCTCTTGACCAGACAATAAAACTGGAGTTATTCCTGATAAAATGTAGGTTTAGAAATTGAGATTAAAATCCTTAAGTCCCTAAACACTGTCAGGGACTGTAACAGCAGAGAAGTTTTTAACAGTTGCCATTTTATTAGATGTAAAATAAAATGTATAGGTGACCATTATGGGCAGGGCAAATAAAAAGCCATTTTTCATTTAAAGTTGATGATTTTTATATTAAAGTTGACTTTTGCCCTTCAGTGACATCACGACCTCTTAATATTATCATGTTTATGTTAAAATCTCTTAATATTAACGTGTTTATAAGTCAGCCCTTTATAAGTTAAATGAATTTAATGAAAATGGACCATAAGACCAATGCTGACTGGATAGTTTTTGGATGGTGGATCATTTTTAGCACAGCAGTGACACTAAGGTGGTTGTGTAGCATCATTACGAGGGGGAATTAAGTAGTGCAGTGTCTGGGATTTTAAAAACTGTTTACAATTACACACTTCATTACACACTCCTACGTTGTTAGTTCAAGGTGTAGGTGTGCAGGTTTTTTTCCATGGACAGGACGGCATTTGTTATTTCTGCTCAAGCTGTGTAGCTGTTTTGCTTTTTGAATGCTGTGCATCGAAGGCTTTTCATTAAAAATAGTACAACGAAGCTATAAGTGTGTGTATGTATATGTATTATAAAACCTTAACCTTCATTTCCTGCCCGAGACAGACTGTGGAGTTGGCAGGCAGAAGTAAAGTGTAACTGTTAACTTGTTTTTGCGTAAACAGTGAGTGTTAGTGGCCATCTTTAATTGTTATGTTGTTTTCCATAAAATGTCTACAAGGATTCTGTGACGTCGTGTGCATTTCCCGGCAACCTCTACAGCTGAGCGGTAAACTTGTGGCCGAAACAAGAATGTGTAACCACTTAACAAAGCATACTGTCATAATGTGAAGGCAGACAGTCAAAGAGGTTTTTCTGCTTGGTCTGACTAATACTATTTAAATACAATACTGATTTGAATCCGAGGCTACAGTCGGCACAGGTTCACACAAATTTAACTAGAAAATGTTGCCTGGTCATTTTTTGTTCTGGCTGCGCCCAAGTTAACTCCGGATTACTGACAGGCACAGACAGACCTGATGCAGACTTTGTACCCCAACTTTCAGGGCCTACTATGGAAGCTCTGATACAATACGAATTGACAAAAAAATCCAAAATATCTTACTGTATTAATATTTTCTTTCTACAACTAGCAATTTGTATGGTCTCCAATTGCGTGACTGGGTTTTCTCTGGGTATTCCAGTTTTCTTAGGGTTACTAGACGTCCGGCAAAAGTAGGACATGCTCTCCTATTTTATGTCGTGTCGTCCATCCTGTAGACCTGATGTGTGAAAATATCCGCCTTTCATCAGTCACTGACTTTGACTTGGCTGTATTATTGGCTGCAATTGCACATTACCATCTCTATGCTTTAATCGTAATATAACTGTTTTTAATATATAAACATAGCAACATGCAAGTCGACATTTTTGTATTATGTTTATTTGTTAAACAAATATGTCGATGTCCAGCAACAAGAGTAACAGTTGTAAGAAAAAATGCTAATTCTCTGATCACATGAAGATTAGGTGCTTTGGTGACAGATGCACCAAAAACGAAGTAAAGTGTTTGGTTCATGATTTGTACATATCAGTTGTACCACCGATGAAACATGGTGAGAACATCTGCTTCGTCTACTTCGAAAGTCATGACATTGTTTGAACCGAACCACTCGTTGCAATCCATGAAGCCTCACACAATGCAGAAGCAATGTTAGCGTTTCATAACGGCAATCATAATCAGCCACATAAGTTGATGGACTGCACTCCTGGTCTAATGCGTAAGCTTTTTACTGACCCCGAAACTGCTAAAAACACTACATGTGCCAGAACAAAAACAGAAGCAATTCACAAACAATGTCACTGGTCCTCACATTGTTGCGGACATAGTAAAGTCATTATCTGCTTTGGAATTGCAAAAGATTCCGGTAATCTTGGTGCAAAAAAACAATTCCCAATAATCATTCAGTATTTTGATTGGAAAGCTGGTGGAATCCAGACTAGACTGCTTGCTCTGGACAGCAGACCAAATGATATCGAAGTACCTGATGGAAACCCTCGTGAAATACAGTCTGTTGTCCAAATGCATTGAGATTGCAGAAGACCTTTGGAGAACTTTTCAATGTGAACCTTGGAGGCATCAACAGGAAAGAAAGCAATTGTGTTTTCAAAGTTGAAAAAGTTGCTTAAGAAGTCATTGCTGGCCTCAGATGTCCAGCCCATGTTCTTCACAATTGTATTGGACGTAGTACAGAAGGAGGAAAGATTTCTGTCAATTTAGGTCGAGAGGACGCCGCAATTATTCCAAGAATTGAAGGCATAGTTTCAGAGCATCAACTAGTATTGATCAATCATTTTTTGAGAACAGTTCCTCGAAAGTTTATTTGTGTTTTTGCATTTGCTGATACCAGTTCTTCAAGCGAAAATTGCAGCTATTGGAAGAAAAGAAACGTAGTCTTTGGAGGTTTTTAGCATCCTGCAGTCGACAAAGCAAATTCTGCTGAACAGAAAAAGTGAAAATTTTCTTCCACTGAAAGTAAAGCAACTTCTGAAGAAACTGTGTGAAAACGGCCAAGTCTGTGTCCTAAGGGTGCATTGATTATTTGGAAAAATGGATAACACCCCTCGATGAATTTCAGTGCTATCACTGGATGCTTTTAAACATTTGATGACCTGTTGTCATCAAAAGGGTATTGTTGTGTATGATGTTCAGTTGTTTGACCAGTACTGCAACTTGAAATAATTTGCAGGATGGCAAGATACAGTAACAAGTTTTTTGACAGTCTCCTTCATGAACAGTGGTGTTAGTACTTTCAAACCTGTGCAAATGAAAACTGTTACTCGGAGCTGCTAAAGATCTGCGAATTTTTCTTCTGCATTCCAGGGCACAATGCCAATGTTTAAAGATTGTTTTCGCTGATCAGCGCACAGTGAGCAAAACAGAGAAATGGACTCTCTTTTGACTCTGTGACACCATCTTGCATGGAGTTCCATGCGTATGTTGCTGCGAACGATGAGCTCTTTGGCACACACTGTGCTTTGTGAATTTGATCAGAGTAAGATGCCTTTCTTTCTTAATCCTCCTTTTTAACCTCCCCTGTTCTCCCTTGGAGCTACACAGGTACCTGGTTCCCTAGGTATTCTCCTACAGTCTAAAGACATGCAGATTAAATTAATTGGCATTCTCAATAAAACTGTAGGGTGTGTGTGTGTGTGTTTTTAAGGGGGAAAAAATTGTGATGTTATTAGGAAATTATCAACTCCAGGATCATAACTCGCCATTTTATTTCTTTTTATCCATTACTTATAATGTGAACGTTTTGATCGTAACCCAGTTATTTGAGCATCACTTAAGAATTGGAATGATTTCAGAATGTATTTAATACACTGATCAGCCAAAACATTATACCCAGTATTTTGAAGGTTCCTGGGTAGCTTTAGCGGTGTGCAAAAGAAGTTTAGAAGAAGTTTTGGGTGTCTACAGAAGATACACAATTTGAGACTGGAGTAGAAATTAAGCTTCCAGTAGGACAAGAACTCTTCAAAACCAACATCTTGAAATTAACAGGATTGAGAATCAGTGGTTAGACTTGAACATTGGTGTTGGCCAGTCAAACTCAGTCAAAATTTGAGCAATTCTACAATGAAGAATGTGCAAAATTATTAATCCCAAACTGCTCGATATATTCCAGAAGATTTTAAGCTGTAATAAGCTTCGACCAAGTGCAGGTGAATGCATATATAAAATGTAGGTGTCATGATAAAAAAAAATCTATTTGCACCTACAAATGTTAGGTATTTGAATGTATAATTGCAGCAAATTTACATTTTTATGCAAATACTCTACGCTTTCCATAGTGACCATCACACCCATATGTGGTTCTTAACCAAACTGCTGCCACCAAGTTGTAATCACACCAATATACAGAGTGTCTTAAATTTAGTTCACTGGACCTAAGAGGCCCAAATCTGTTCCAGCATGACTATGCAACTGTGCACAAAGCCTCCTCCATGAAGATATGGTTTGCCTGAGTATCCTGCACTGAACAGCTTTGGGTTGAACTGGAACTGGAACCATGTCGATCTCTCAAAATCTAGTGGAAAGTCGATATATACACTATTAGCTATGTACTGTATATTCATTTCCCTGATGCTTTTATTCACCATGACTTGGTTGATGATAGATTATCAAACAGATAGTTGAGTCTGAAGGCTATCTCTGGAAAATTTGGTATGTTTGTTGTCGTACATTCTGACTGTGTCTAGAAGGAGACAATGTGTTCTTCACTGATGTTTCATGGTTCGGGTCAGACAGCAAATATCTGTGGTGGAGCACTGACCACGAGTCCCAGGCTAATGTGAGTCAATGTGTCTGCCCACTGCCAAGAGACGTAACATGTCTTGCCTTGACGTACACAGACATTGGTGTATTTGGTTCCATATGTACAGTGTTATTTTTAACCAGTAGCCAAGTTTATGTGGGCAATTCCCAGAGTCACATGACTTGGAATTAATTCAGGATTGAGTCATGAAAAGAAGAAAAACATGACTCAACTTTGACTTGCGGTCCAAACCTCAGCCTTGGACTTTAAAATTTTAAAAGTCTGCACACTAATACAAACATGCATTCAAGCATATCCTGAAGATATCTGCTTTAGGTATAAATGCAGCATGCAATTAATAGCTAAGATTTTAATCCCTTAATCTTATATAGTCTGCATATTGCATTATATACGTAGAATCACCATATTACAGCACCCCTGCAGCAGATAGGATTAAAGGCCTTGCTCAAGGGTTCATCAGTAGTAGCTCGGGGTAGCTGGGTCTTGAACTGGCAACCTTCAGATCAGTAATTCAGAGCCTTAACCAAATGAGCTACCAGTACCCCACCCCATCCTACTAAGAGTCATGATAGATCCGGAGTCTATCCCAAGAATTCTGGAATGAGGGCCAATTTAATATAGTTTTTGAAAAGTTGACGGAGGAAACGCACAAGCACACTGGGAGAACATGAAAAACTCCACATTGATCTTAATTTTAATTTAAGTTTAAGATCAAACTCTGGAATCTTCTCTATTGCTATGAAAGAAGATTTGTGTGCAACAGGGTTAGGCCTTGTTCACACGGGCGTTAAAATCGAGCGTTTTTCTGTCGTTCGTAGCGTCCGGTGAGCGCGGATGAAGC
>JAQQZS010000036.1:34592360-34606047 GCA_030068045.1 Platyallabes tihoni
AGGATAGGGTTAGATGGAGGCAGATGATTCGCTGTGGCGACCCCTGAAAGGGAACAGCCGAAAGACAAAGAAGACAAGACATTTCTCAAAACACAAAAACATTTTTTTTTTTTGCTTCAGGGTTTGTTTTACTTCAGGGTCATCATAATTATTCTGTTGTTAACAAATTTAACAATTATAACAAATTATAATTCAACGTGAATCTGTACAGAAATACATGTTATGTCACCCCACCCTACACTATATTGACACCCTAATAAAGTAACTGAGTTTATTTTCCCCGTGGGATTGTAAAAGGTCCTGCAACACCTCTAGAGTCAATTATCTAAATTATTTTTGCTGGATTAGGCCTGTTGTAATCATGTAGCTCCAGGAGAAGACTAGTACCTGGTGAAGATGATATCTACACCAGGTACTAGTTTCAGTTCCTGACTACATCTCCATCCAGGCATAATTACACTATGGAGCATGCCTGTACAGACATGAAATTAAAATCCTGTAATTTGTAAGGTTGTTTATGGGGTGAAGAAATCGTGACGTCACCATTTCCGGTGCGAATTTCATCCAGACGGGAATACCCAGCATCGTCTGCCACTGCAATGTGGTTGTCGGCCCATGATATTCTTGTGGTTGTGGAAGCCTTACCATGGAATACCATCGGTCAACATCAGCACAAGTCTTTTTCAGCTGATTTAAGTGTTGGTAGGCATATAGGAACATGCACGTTTTAACACACAAGCGAACCCCAGACAGGTCTCAGAACAGCTTGGTGGCAAATAGTTTCGATGTTGATACGTTAGCAGTGGTCTGTGAGTGCAGCCTTCAGACAGGCAACTGAGCAACGACTGAGCACGTAGTCTTACCATCAAACCCGAGACAGGGGGAAGGAGGGGGCAGAAGTCTCAGGAAGGAGGAGAGAGGATGTGTGTGGTTTTGTGGAAGGTGGGGGTCTGGTTCAAGGAGGGGTGGAGTATGTGGAGGAAAACAAGGCGAGTCATAATTGCATGCGTAGGCTGACACATCTGGAATTACCAATTTTTGGCTCGGAGCCACACTCTACGTTTCTCCTGAAAAAATAAAGAAACTTTTTTTTGCTTGCTCCTCAAAGCTGTGCCTTAATGGGTTTGGCACTTCTCTTCACGGCTGATGCTAAATTTGTACCCCTCTCCTCCCGCCTCTCTGTTGGAGCATGTGGGCTGAAAATGACACCATTATTTTCACCAGACTGTTTTCTTTCAGAGAGAGCGAGAGAGAGAGAAAGAGAGAGGAAGTGGAGGTGAGCCAGTCTGGCAAAAGTAGAGCTTTTTAGACTGGAATATAGACACTTTCTCACACATACACAGATGCAGCCCTACACTACCCGCTTATGAGCCAGTGCAGGGCTAAAGTCCAATGTCCGCTGGCTTCAGCTCCGCATCCCACTTGTGTTAAATGTCTGACTGCTTCATAGGGCTTTGGTGGACTCAGTGGTGTGCTCTTGGAAAAGGCCTTACTCAAATTTAACCAAGAATCTGGCTCTTATCTTTGGCGTACATCCTTCAAGAATGAGTGCTTTGCCATAGATCACTTTTTGCGAGATGAAATTTATTCAAAAATTATCCTGACCACATCTGTGGATATTTAAATCCCAGCATTCTCATTTTGAATACAAACTGTTAAGCCTGTGTTTAATTCAGGCCGTTTTCCGTTTTTATACCGCAGACTGGTGATTCACTCTTCGCTCAAATTGGATTTCAATTTGGACTCGCACAGCCACACACACTCATCCCTTACTGAGAAACAAAACAGTCCCATGAAGAAAGCCTGAGAAAAAGAGACTTTCTGGACTTTCTGCAGCCTCTGTGACATTGACCCTGTTTGGGTGAGTGATCAGGACCAGGTACATGGCTAAACCTTAAAAGTTAGGTGTTATGTAAATTATAAATGCTTAGTGGTTAGCATTATTGCCTTGCACCTCCAGGTCCAGGGTTTGCTATATATATATGAATAAAACTGGCATATCTGTACTGTACATTGAAGCTATTTGCGAAAAAATATTTGGGGGGACGTAAGATGAGTAATAGAATAGATGAGTAATAGAATACATAAAGATGGTTATTGGAATGTCTGTCTGTCTGTTTGTCTGTTTGTTTATGCAAGCATCATGTAAAAACTACTGAACAAATTTTGATGAGGTTTTTACAGGTGTATTTGGCCAAGCTTGAGGTAACATATAGGCTTTGTTTTATTGCAGCTGACCCACCTGAAGAGAAGATATGCTAATTTGAAATGTAAATTGAAAATATCCTTATATCATAAAAAAAATCTACCTTGAAAAAATCATTACTTAATCTCAAAATCCAACAAATGGTGCTTTACATTTTTTAATGTGTGCTTATGAATGTGCAGTTAAATTCCACGCAAACAATGTCACGGGCGCATCTAGTATATACAGTATATATCCATCCATCCATCAATATATATACTGTATACTGTATATAATGGCAACATTTGGTATACATACTGTGTGTGTATATGGCTTAAACACACAAATTACATTAATCACCCTAATGTGACCTCATATAAAAAGAGCCCCTCCCCCAGCTTGTTGCTTAGCTCTGCTGTTTTTTACAGATGGCATGGCCCCGCAGCAGCTCAGATGCAGGAGTAAATCTGAGTGTTTTTATTTGAAGCACTAACACACATACACACATATATGACCTTTAAATAATTTTCTGCCTAAATGCCTTATTAAATGCCATATTACATGTTCTTAAAACTTGTGTACACAAGCAATTTCTATTTTACAAATATTAAAATACAGAATCAAACCTCCAAACAGTTATCTTGATGGAAATGACCTGCTGGGAGTTTAATAAGTTAAAATCGGTCAGATTAACACTATGTCATGTTTCATTTTAAAATAGAGAAAACAATAATGCAAATACACTCAAGGAGCATCTTAGGATCCTGACCACATCTGATGATTTTTCACCGCCACCCCCGGATTTCTCAGGTTAAATACAAACAGCAAAACCTGTGTAATTTAGAGCGTTTTCTAATTTTATCTCAAAGACTGATGATTCATTCCTTTTTTTCATTGCATGAAGGGACTATGAGGTCAGTACAGGACACTGTGAACGGTATACACTTTTACTAAAAAACAATTAAAAAAAGAAGTCCTTTGGCTATGTAAAGCCTGTAGAATCAGTTTGGCCCACCACATTCACCATGGTTTAGACTGTTATTTAAATGTCTGGTCTTGATTAGGACAAAAACACAGCAAGATAAAGCACATCTTGGATATGCTCCATAGGACAGCCTGTTTAATGTTTCATAAACCATAACTACTGTTCGATGTAAACAAACTCCAGACCCACCCCCTCCCATTTTCAGGGGCCGTGTTATTGCTGTAGTGGCGTGTGGCAGGGTTTTTTTTTTTTTTACAGCGCTCCAGGCTTGCTTCCTCCTGCTTCTGCTACTTCAGACGTAATAACATGGTCTCTCAGTTGTCTAGAGCCAGTTAGTTAAACCCTTGGTGGCTTTATGGTTAACCACCAAGAATGCCTCCATTCATCTCTCTGTCTAACGCCTCTGGTATTGTTTACACTTCGCAATAGATAGTCACTTTATAAATAAGACAACAACACCATTATGATCTATTACTGACAGTTTCTAAACAGTTGTGGACGGAGGTAACCACCGATCTTGGAAGCCACTGGGTTCAGGTTCAGTAGGTTCACTCAATCAGCAAAATGTCTAGGGCTAATTAAAGACTCTTTAAGAAGCTGCACATGATATAAAACAGACTGATACACGAGTTGGACTTTCACATCCCACACATGTAAAAGCCACCAATTTAGCATAATATAGTGCAGGTTATTTAATTTCAGTCCAGCACAGTGAGTTAAATCAAAAATCAAAATTCTGATCTCCAAAATTGTCCATGATGGGAATTGTCATAGGCCCATAGTGGACATCTTGTAATGTGCTTTTAATTTCAAACACTTTGTACGGAATAATCTAGCAATCATCAAGTTGAACAGTTGCATGACTTCATGTGCCCAAAAGCAGTGAAAATAAATAAACATGGATGACACAGAAATCAAAGAGATCACCCGCTTAGGGTCGCACGTGTGTTGTTTTCTAGGCTGATGACTCTTTCTTAACAATAATTAACCCCAGTATAAATATACATTGAAGTTCATTGCCAAGTGAATGTTACCCAACACAGAGTTCAGAGTTACAGTGGCTGTAGTGGCTGAATTGGAGAACTCAAGTGAAAATTGGTTTGCAGACACAACTATTAAGCGGCTCCTTAAGAAAGCCAGTCCAGATATTTGCTCTGCTGTAGAACCCATCTTGACACGGACAGCGTAGGTCGGTTTATCCAGTCGTTGGTTTTTCCATGTCTTGGCTGCAGCTCCCTGGCCAGGGTCACCCTAAAACTTTCCGCCGGTGCCTGACTTTTCCTGGACTTTAGACCATGATGACTAGCATCTGTTCGGCTGATGTTAACTTATGAGAGCTTCAAAAGAGGCAGACATAATACAAAACTTACTGTCTGTTTCAGCAGTGCTGATCTGTTAAATCAAATTCTGTGTGTGTGTGTGTGTGTGTTTGTTTTGTAAGCTGGCTCTTGTCTCTGCACCTCTACATACTCTTACAATCTTCTTTTAAATAAGTGTAACTCTTGGCACTATAACCTGGCAGACATATATTCTACTGCATGATTGTTGTATGACCCGATGGTAAAAGATGTGTTGCATTGTGATCATATGAGGACCTTGTATAAATCTGAGCTGATAAAGATCTCAACACCAGTGTGTTTTTAAGTGAGACAGAATGGGTGGGTAAATAGAAGCAGAGTGACAGAGATAGGGAGGGAAGAACTGTAGAAAAGGGAGGGATAAAAAAGAAGGGAGAAAAAGAGAGTGGGAACATGTGAACAGGAGGAGGGAGAAGTGACAGAGAGAGAGAGAGAGAGAGAGAGACTGCATATAAACTCCCACCGAAGTGCTCAACAGTCATAAAACAGCCCGTCTTTCAAACAGTCTTAGAATCAAGAAGCTCTCAGTTGCAAGGTGAATGGGAGAGGAGAAGTAGAGAGAGAGAGAGAGTGAGAGAGAAACTATCTAGAGTGCATTTATTAAGTGAGAGAGTTGGACTTGCATCCCGTGCCAAATCACAAAACGGTGCCACTAAATAGACCTGTCAAACGTGTCTTAGTTTCAGGAACAGGAGTGGGGATGGATACTTTCTGTAGCCTCAGTGGCCTTGATCCACTTTGGGTGAGTGATCAGAACACACAACATGAGGCATCATCCTTGTGTTTTTGCCTCTTTTTACTTTTTTTTTATTGCTTATTCTACTGTCAAATCTGTCAAGATGTCAATAATCAGCTTATTATGATAAATGTTTGTGAATATGATCATGGACTGTATGATTAAGTGATCTTATAATGCCTCATCTTTGGCTCCCATACGATGTGCATCCACAAGCAACAGGTTCTAGTTCAAATGAAAAGAAATGTGTATTTATATAACAAAAAGTGCAAGCCCACCGTAATATGTTATGTTGGTTATATTCTGTAATCGACGCACAAGCATAGTGTTCTGTTCCTCTTTTGACTTTTTACCTTTTTAAACTGTCAGATAATTATTATACTTGACTAATCTATCTTCTAGTAGCTACAATGAATTATTCAGTAAGTATAGTAAGTCTTATTACTGAAAAAGTGAAACTGAGGAAACAACAGTATAATAAGCTTCAGGCCATCTGTGACTAAAGAAGAAGAATAGCTAAATCAGAATGCAATGCTATGGACAGTACCAGGAGTTTCAGAGATCAACAGCAGATGGATTGGTGAAATCAGCCAAACCACCATAGCACATGGTGTGCAGATCCATCTCTGGAGCTTATCCGCCAATGTTTCCTGGACAGGATTGTACCAATACTCTAAACAACTAAAAAATAAATAGCAATTTGGGACAGAGTCTCCATTGAATTCAGTAATTCAGCACTGAATTCACTCCTTTAGGAGGAGTGGTGGTTTCGTTCAGCTTATAATAATAAAAAAAATCTAAATAGGTTCAACGTGCTAATGTCATACAGCTTGTACGGGAAAGTGAAACTTCTTCAAAACATATTTGTTTTGTTTTAATGATCATGATGATCATAAAACAATGATTTTGTTTTAGTGTTAACTGTTTTTATTGATTGGCCTGAAAACCAATCACAACTAATGAATACCTTTATGTTTCTCATTGTGGCATATCTGAATATGACCTCACCACTCTTCTCCTAATCTTCCAGGACTGGAACCAGACATGGTACACACACACCCCTGAACTGAGTGACTGTTTCCAGAACACAGTGCTGGTGTGGGCACCCTGTATCTACCTGTGGCTCTGCTCACCATTCTACTGTCTTCACCTGTACTGCCATGGTCGAGGACGCCTGCCCCTCTCGTTGCTCTGCAGTGCCAAGCTGGTGAGTGAGTTTTCATGCAGTCTATGAAAGGAGAAACTTGTCTCATGTTTATTGTGGACAGTCATATTTTAAGCCTTATAGCTCAAATGAATGGTGTTGAATAAAAGTATAAGGCTTAGATACAGTTTTAGGCATTACACAGAGAGCCACATTGAAAAAATGGTCTGTAAAAGCTAAAAATGAAGGGTATTGGATGAAAGCAAATGTAGCAGGATGATGTCTGGCCTAAGGGACAATTTCTGGAGAAGGTGATGGCAAATTGGGACAACAGCCCAGCACCGCAAAAGCTTGTGGGCGAGTGTAACACACTAGTGCTTGTTTGGGTATGCTTGGTGATACACTGATTTTCACAAGGCTTCCATGTATACTCAGTTATGCATAGAATGCATATATGTATGCATTATTAAAGAAAAAGTATATGTTTTATATTTTTAATGGAGCAAAGTGTACATGTTGCAGTTGTTTGTCATGTCTTAGATTAACAGGTGAATCTAGACCCCTTAATGAAGGGATGTCCAATCTTATCTGCAAGCAGCTTTAGGTCCTGTCAAAGGCATGTCTGATTCCACCAGTTTTATTAGTTGCGCCCTTCAATTGACAATCAGGTGTGCTGCTGATTAGAAAAATAACCTGCAGTCTGATTCCCTTTTGGAGCCCCTTCCAGGTTCTTTGCTGGGTCTTTCTGGGAGAACCTTTAAAGATTGTATGTTGAAAATATTTTCCTTTCACAAAATATTTGGCATAGGAAGACTAGGAAGACAAACCCCCCCCAAAAATTTTAGGTCCGGCAAAGAAAGTTTCACAGTTCTGTAAGGGTTAAACGGCACCACTGCCGCCTACTGAAACTTTCCTTCCAGACATACGTAACTCTTGCACTGTACCGAGTGACCAAAGTCATTTCCGTAAGGATGAGTCATATGAGTTTCTCACCCAGGTCTGATTTCCGTTCATATCTGTCTCCTTATAGTTGCTGGGCTTCTTCTTGGCTTCCTTTGGTTTTGTCGAATTCTTCTACATCCTGTTGGAGCGACACCAAGAAATCCACCACCACTTCATCTTTTTCCTGGCCTCGGTCATTCGCAGCCTCACCGTGGTAACATATATTACATTACACTAGAGTGGTAACATGCCATAAATGTTATGCTAAACCAACAATCTTCATCACTCCCAGGAATGATGACATGGAAAGGATGAACTGTAAATCAAACATAGGAATAAACACCCAGTGCTCTTTTTTTTAGCTGGATATCAACATTACAAGAATAATAATTTTGTAAAAAATAATAATAATAATAATAATAATAATAATTAATAAATAAATAAATAAATTCCCATTCTTTTTGAACATGCAATAGCGTTTGAAATATTGTTGTCAGGAACTGGCATAACAAACATTACAGCAAAATCTATTAAATATCCGTAAGCTAACATATCACTAAAGTAGCTAGCCCTGAAGCTGTTCTATGTATATTTGGCACACTTCATCCATGCACTCATTTATTTATCTATGAAATACATTTTTTAGACTCCTTTAGTGAGATTCACATGAGAAAAAACCTTGCTAATTAAACTAACTCAGTACAAAAACATATGACCTAAAAAATATGGCGAAAATGTATAGCTTCAACAGCTTTGTGTAGGTCTGCAAAAATTTCTCTAAGGTAAAACCTTTGACACAGACAAGTGAAGATTAATTGTAAGCTGTGAAATGGCTTTTACAGTATTTCTAGAGCCATATAATGACATGTAGATTTTAAAAAATTACTTGCTAGCTAAGCTAACTCCTAGAGCTAAAAATATCTTTTATTAGCTGAGCAAACTATGAAACCATGTTACTCTAAAATAAAAATCTCAAGTTAGCTATCTGAGGTAAAACATTTGACACAGACATAAAGTAAAATTATTTTTTAGCAGTGAAGTAGGTTTTAAAGTATTTATAGGGCCATATAATGACATTTAGAGAAAAAAATAGCATGCTAACTATGCTAAATCCATTGTGCTCCTGAAGTAAAAATATAGAAAATATTGTTATTATGTGATATTCTTCATAACCACACGCAGCTAGGTAAGCGGCAGTCTGTCCCATCACAGACACAGACATATTTATCTCACTGTGGGTGATTTTAAACACAAGTTCTAACAGTGTAGGTTAGTGAAGTGGGTGAACATAACACAAGGTCACAAGTTTTCACTTTTTGCACCCGGACGAGACTCTCGCCCTATCTGTGGTCACTTCAGACACTTAAGTCAACACTGACATAAGCTCTTGGAAAAACAGTAAAAGCGATAAACAGGGTTTTTTTCAGTGAATACTCGCTCATCGAATGATCGTAATCTCAACTGTATAAATAGTAAAGCAAATAGCTGAAAACGTAGTCACGCTCAGAGATATAGGTCAAAAGAATTTGCTCGTAGTTGGGTGACTTATTAACTGTGCACAAATATTTCTGTTAAAACCTTGAAATACCTCGTTTTTTTTTTTTTGCTGAGCTTCCTTTTTTTTTACCACCTGTACTTTTTTAAATGTTAATATCTGTATTCACTATGCATCTTGGCAAAAAAAAAAAATGTATGGACCATCTGGATTTTTCAGACGTTATTTTTCTCACATCATTAATTTCTAAATGTGATCATACGCACGTTCCCTGAGTATTATTTTCTTGTAAGCAATTCCCAATCCCATCCACTCCCACCATTAGTATTTTTTTGTCAATTTTTTCTTATGTTATCCATTAACTTTATATAATAATCGTCATATCGCATTCAAACTGTATAGATTAGGAAATATTTAATAATCGCGCTACAAGAAGCGTCATCTCTCATGAGATTATAACATGTTAAACATCTGACTAGCATTAACAGTAAGATAAATCAGATCTTGTCAGAAATCCTTTCAGGATTGGTTAATCTTAAGTAGAAAAATTTCTGGATATTTCATATAAAGAAAATCTACTTATTTTACATTAGCTATGGTTATGTTTTTTTATCTTGTTAACAAAATCTAGGTAAATAAAGATAAATAGGCAATCTAGGTAAAAAAAAAAAAAACATGCATATACTGTCAATGATTTCCTTGCTCCTACTTTATGAAATTCCATATAGAAATGCAAAGACACAAGCACACCCACATTATTGGTCTTAAAGTCACTCAGTGCAGTTGTATTTATGCCTATTTAAGTCTTCTGTGGCAGACAGCACCTATTCCCTAAAAATCCCCATGAAAACCCAAGGATCAGACTCATCAATGCTGGGTCTGGTGCACCACCAAGTCCGAGTGGTTACGTGGGACTCATCTTTTCCTTCTTCCCATGGACAGACCTGTCAGTGCATCACCAACGTTATTCAGAAGCCAAGCAGTACAGATTTCAAAACAACCTCACTCAGCACTTTCCCTTTCTGATTACTAGGTAGGCACTGAGTCTGAGGTTTAACCAATGCTTTAGCTTCCTCCCACACTCCAGAGCAGGGGCCATTACGTACCCCATTACAAGGCAGCTACAAT
Organism: Platyallabes tihoni; assembly: GCA_030068045.1. NCBI lineage: Eukaryota > Metazoa > Chordata > Actinopteri > Siluriformes > Clariidae > Platyallabes > Platyallabes tihoni. The sequence goes on from JAQQZS010000036.1 coordinate 34,602,334, forward strand.
GAGCAAAAACATAAACATTAATTAGCATGTTTTTGATCTTGCACTTACTATTTGTAAGATAAAGCAAGATGTATTTGAAGGGTTCAGGCCACACCAAGTGATTAAGAGATTCCCCTGAAACACTTTACTTCATTACTATGTGACTGGCAGACTGGTTTGGTTTGGAAAGGCCTGCAGTTTAGATTTGGAGGATGTATCATACGTAATCCAGTGTTTTCCACCGCCTAGGAGATGCTCTGACAAAATAAAACCAAGGAAACGATTTCCCTGAAATGCCACAGGACGTTTGCGATGAGACAAGAGCAACATAAAGTTAGCATGTGTTTTTTTTTCTGAAATGGTCTGAGAGTGTTGAAGGCTTTTGGACAACAAATAGAAAGGCAATTAAAAGCAAAGCGCAGAAACGACGACGGCCTCATTATACATGTGGTTTACTAGGGCCATTTTTCATGAACCAGCTGTTGTTGTAAACGGGGGAAATCCAATTATAAACCAGGCACTACTGGTCAGGCAGAAATACTGTACACAATTATAAAGGTTTATTTACATGAGAACTTGACCTCGAACCTTAGTCAGTACAAAGGACAGTTTTAAACAACGTGGCCTAAAATCTATATTTTTTACCTTATTAAATACAAACTCTATTATTTTACTCTTGTTTCAGTATAGGCTTGCTGTGCTGTGAAAAAAATAAAATAAAATCCCGTATAAAATAGGAAGTTAAAGGGAAATGATCACATTCATCACATTCATTGTGGTGATAAAAACACTGCACCAAACAATAGTTTATTGTTTTCCTAAATAAGCATGCCCTAAACTTAATTCCTAACATATTTAAAACATCAAATTACTTCCGGAAAAGAAAAACTTGTCTGGAAGCTACTAATGGCCACCACTTTTAGCACTTTGTAACTTGTATTAATCTCATGATGTCTCGAAAAAATTTAGTATTAAAATATTTATCTATCATAATGAATCAGCTTCAAGATTTGTACAATGGATGCTCAAGTTAAAGCGGGACTTTTGATTGTGCAGAATAACAGAACACACTTATGAGAGTTAAATATGTCCTTTATTTCTGTATATAATCCTCTGCTACACTAATGCGCTTATCACAGCATTTCACTAGTGCTTGAATACCATTAAGGTAGAAAGTTTTCTCAGTATGCCAGAGCCATGATCAGGCTACCTCGTCTGAAACGCTGGCCTTCTTTAATGAACACATTTTATGGCCCAAACATGTGGAAATGGCTTGGACTGTATGGGGGATGTGGCAGTAACTCCCGGCTGAATTCCTGTAATGTGCATGATTCATGTTGGTAAATGTTTGTGTGTACAGATCCCACAGACAGATGCGACAAAGTATCCATTGATTTTCAACGATCAGGCGCTCCACTCATAGAAAGTCACAAAAGTGACTCACCGGGCTCCAAGCCACCTTGGCCGGGGTCGGTATCCTCTGATATACAGCCTTATTTAAAATGGTTACACCATTCAGATGTTTTTCTCCTGCGGCTAAGAGTCTCATCAGCGTCATTGTCTTCTGTAAACGTCAATCAATTTTACGCCTTCATTCAGCGGAAATTTCATCACATGTCCCAGTTTGACTTGAATAGCCCTCATACAAATTTAAACAAGTGAGGTGGAGAATGTGTCTAAGATTTATATTGATTTACTATGAATGAAATCATTTTAGGGTAAAAGTCACAAATCCAAATCCACCCCTGACTCTAACCTTAACCCTTAACCATAACCTTTTATGTTTCTAAATACTTGAGCACATTTAAAGGTTTTTACACTTTTCGACGTTCACTCGTATTATTTTGCACTTTGTAATCACTCCAGTCAGTGTTTGGACTTTATACCTATACTTACTGTCCTTTTTCCACCTTTGATCATGAGTCATGCTTGGCTTTTTTGTTCTTTTTGTTGGTATTTTCTTTTACGGTCAAAGCACATAATCATTCTGCTTTCATCACATTTACAGTAATTCCACGCAGCCTTCAGAATATGAGTCTCCTCTTGTCAGTAAAGCTCAGTTTTATGTTTGCCAGGTGTTAGCGGTGTGTATCATCCAGTGGGAACGAGTGCGAGGCTGCCGCTCCTCCGTAGTGCTGTTCCTGTACTGGCTACTCAGCGTGGTGTGTTCTCTCGTTCCTCTGAGGGCCAAGATCCAGTTGGCCGTCGAACAGGTGAGAGAAATGACACGCACCCCCAATCTGGGGCATCCATTTCACGGCCCTGTCCTAAAACTCAGAAAGACAATATATTCACATGCACTTGTATACAAACCCCCAGGTACGAAATGTACATACACACATGTACAAACAACATAAAAAAAAAACACTGTGCATGTGTCCAAAGTTTTGCACTATATTTAATACATTCCGGAGATACTTTTACCGGAGCATTTTTGTACCAGCTATTCTTACGGAGCTGTTTGTTTGTTATGGTTCATCATAGAAATATAGGCACTGAAGTCAAGTGCATAAAATATACGGGTGTGAAATTTGGGGTGATTGCTTAGAATGTTAACATCTGATTAAATGCTGACTCTCTTTTCATGATTGGAACGTCAGGCTCGTGTGTAGGAATGTGCGGTTAAAGAATCAGCCCTGGCATTTTACATAGTGCGATGCGAATCCTTTTGATATACTGGGAGTGTAACCATGTCAAATTGCATCTTTTGATTATTATCATGAGGTCTCCATCTCATGATTTCCCATGAAAATATCTCAATGAAGCTTCGATTGCTTTTTAAACCTGAGCTTGCAGATTTGCAAAAACAAAACAAAAAAGTTATATTGGTTATGCTTTTTTTTCTCACTGCCTTGCTAAAAGCTGCCTTTATTCTTGCACGAGAGTGAAAAAAGAGGCAGGCTGAACTATATTTTGTGACCACTCCAACCAAGACTGACCCTGTTTTGTTCTGTGGTGGGGGGAAGAATATAGTCGTATGTTGGCATGGCGCGCTCACAGCCCGGGCAAGATGTTTACTCTCAGCCTGCTGTTTCACAAATCCAGTGCAAAGTGCAGCCTGGACCTCACACAACATGGCACAGGTTCACCTCTTCCTGGCTATGTGTTTAGAATCGCATATGACTGTCATATGGTGTTGGTAAATAACACGCTTTTTTTGCGCTGCTCGACCACAAACGGAGGTCAATCTATGCATTTCCAGATGGTAGCGTGACTCCTTGTGTTTACTATTCTTTTTATGCATAATTTATTTATATAAAGTAAACCATTAAAGACTCTGGTTTTCACCATGATTTGCTTTAACTGTTCAAAATAGGCTTTATTGTCTCATTAATACCAGCAGCACACCCATCATATTGCACTATTGCAATATCAACAACCTCAACAGTGTGCCTCATATGTGTACGTAAGTACTGTAGGGTATAAAACACTTTAATATCATCATAATAATCAATGGCACTTTGGTGTGATGAAGCGGCGTTGGAGTTACAATCCTGAAGTTGATTTTTTTCCCCATAACAGCATGCCTTAAAGTATTTAATACCTCTTTTGTTTGGTATTTTGGTCTGTCCACGTGGCATCCGGTACATCGGGAGATGGATATTCCCCACCCCCATCATTTCTGTGAAAGTTACTTAAGGGGTTGGGTTGCCAGGTCGCAGAGGTGGAAAGAGTAATAAAATTTTGTACTCAAGTACAAGTACTGTTACTTCAGTGAAATTTTACTTAAGTACA
>JAQQZS010000036.1:34606147-34618914 GCA_030068045.1 Platyallabes tihoni
AAACAAAACGTACTTAAGTAAAAGTAAAATTACAGATTTTAAAAACTACTTTAAAAAGTAGAAATACACAAAAAAAAACTACTCAATTACAGTAACGCGAGTAAATGTAATTCATTACTTTCCACCTCTGCCAGGTCGATGCCCAATTTTCATTTACACACACTATGGGAACGCCAATTAGCCTAATGTTCATGTCTTTGTACTGTGGGAGGATACTGGAGTACCCAGGGGAAACCCACCAGGCCCTGGGGAGAACATGCAAACTCCATACACACAGACCTGAAGCGGGGATCAAACCCTGACCCTGGAGGTCTAAGACAGTGCTGCCTTCATACTTCTTAGAGTTTTACAGTTACATAAATCCCCTATTACAGTTTAATTTTATTCTTAAAAGAGTATCATGTTGTAATTTTTATCTGTTTATGGTTAAGTTTAATGTTGTAGAACTTCCATGAAACGAATTAACACATACCTTTCATTCCCTTGTTCATTCGCCAGGCTTTTTCTTCAAGGTTGAAGAAATATGACAAAGAGCATGCTGTCATTTTCCAATGGTAGATAATTTACAGTATACGTCAGACTGTTACACAATGCTGGCACTAGAGATCAGAAAGTGGAGCTTTTGCGGTACATGTCCCTGTGTGGATTATTACTTTACAAACTATAACTTATTAAAACAAGGTAATTGTTCTTGTTCATTTTGTGAAGCTGCTTTGAGACAATGACCATTGTTATAAGGGCTATATAAATAAAATTGAATTGAATTGAATTGAATTAATTAATATAAACAGTAATGTCAGATTTACTGTCTCAGCTTTTTGCTATAGAAAATCAATCACCTTCTGAACGAAGAAAAATAAAAATACAACCATGCAGAAATGAGCTCTGCATTGCTCTTGGTTTTCGACAAGCCCTAAATTGTAATGTGTTTTTTTGAGCTCATATTGTGAAGAGCTTCATAATTATGTATGAATTTATAGTAAATGGTGAAATATTACATATACAAATGAGGTATGATTGTTTGAATAGCTTTGTAGACCATAAAAATGTGCCTTGGGAAGCCTGTGGCTAGAGGGCGAGAAAGAAATTATGGGAAGCTGCCAGTAAAGTGTACAATATCTTAGCCTTGGACTGTCTCAATTTCTTTGTCTCTCTTTAACTCCCTGTTTTGTTTTGTTTTTTTGTTTTTTTCCAGGGCCTCACTCCTGATATCGTGCACTACACGGCATTTTTCTCGTACTTCACCCTTCAACTGGCGCAGCTCTTCCTCAGCTGTTTCGCAGACCAGGCTCCTCCAGGCAAAGCCGTCCTCCAGGTAAGCAGAGCGAAAACTTAGGGAGTCAACATGCCATTTAGTCAGATTTATGGAATATAACACCACGCCCCACTAGCTGAGGACATGTGCCTTGTAAGTGATGCCTTGTCATTAGTGAGAGCTTATGATTGCTTCAAGGAGATGTTTTGAAGCTTGGTTCAAACTGGTGAGTCATCTTGACAAATGAGGCCCTCCTGCCTTGATAATGATATCTACCCATTTTAGCTCGAGACTGCGGCTCAGAGAACCCAATCTTGTGGTGTTTACTATGAAAAATACTTACAAGGCTGCACACGCAACCCAAGTCTCATCAGTGCACCTTCACTTATTTTTTTTGTGTGTTTTATTTTATATGACCACAGCATTTATGTTTTTTTTTCTGCACGGTTGATATACTGTAAAACATAAAAATCTAGACCTTGTTTGTATATATTTATGTCTATTTCACATCATCTGGCCTCAAGAATCTGAACGATGAGAATGATGAGATAGTGGGCAATAAATGTGGCCTGCTTTTGTGTGTGTGTGTGTGTGTAATGAAGTTGAAGCTCAGACATGGGTGCCACACCCCATACTCCTCTCCTGGCTCAGTCGCTTCCTGTGTTATTCACAGCATGCCATTGAGTGAGACCTCCGGCGAAGAAACGTGTGAGTGTATGTGTGTGTGTGTGTGTGTGTTTGGGTGGATAGGGATAGAGGCAGAGCTGAGGTCAGCCGTGGGTGGAAATGTGTAGTAACTAGGTCCGTGCCAGTCTCACATATTAACACACACACACTTTCACTTATTCACACAGGCACTTGGCCAAACACTTTGGCTTTTTTTTTTTTCCTGCTCACGCACTGCTCGCTTTCCAAGAAAGCAAAACTGTAACACCTGTATGCTTTAATAACACCAAACCAATTGAATTGATACACTTTAATGCATGTACGATATACAGCATGCCAAAAATACGTCTCATAAATCTGGTCATACGTTTTGATTTCAGAACGCGTGCCCTGTACAGGATGCATCGTTTTTGTCCAAGATGCTCTTCTGGTGGTTCAGCAGGTAAGCAAGGCATCTAATTTTTTAGATGTTACAAATGTCAGATTCTGTTGTGACAGCTTGCAACGCGTGATAAAAATAAGTATTTGTAAGCTTGTGTCATTATTCATATAAAGAATTGTAGTGTTTATGCAAGAAGTCTCCAGTGTCAATGTCTCTTTAGGGGCAGTCAGAAGTTTCCAGATAAATAACAAGCTGTTATTAATTTGAGCAAGAGTGAGCGAGAGAGAGAGAGAGAGAGAGAGTGCATAGCTGCTGTGACGCAAGCACTAATATGAATTAACTTGCTTTGCAGACATCCCAAAATATTAAACAAGAAATGGGATGAAATGTCTCATGTTTTTCAGTCATGAATGAAAAAAAAAAATCTTAAATACAAATCATGAGCAAAGTCCTGTGGTACAGAGGATTACGTATGCTGTTACTGGAAAATAACACATTTTAGTGTTGTAGCTGTATGATCACATCACATCTGGCTGCATCACTTCCCCTCCTGACGTTGATGCGTTTCCTACACCAGCGCTCCTCGTTGTGTTTCTGCTTTGTCTACGGAGCTTTCCTTTTTTTTGTCTAGACGCACGATCCATTAATTGCGTTTGCACTGTAAAAGAAAGCCAAACATTTTAGCATCTTTGTGCATATGGACTGTAAGTGCTTGCGTGTGTTTGTGTTTCTGTAGGTTGGTTGTTAAAGGATACCGCACCCCTCTACAGGCAGAAGATCTGTGGTGCCTGCGTGAGAAGGACACGTCACATAAAATCCTCTCGGACCTGGAAGAGGAATGGACCAAAGAGCGCACCAAACTGCAGCAGTACGAACTTGGTTTATAATCCATATAGGCAATTTACATTTAGGCAGATGCTCAGAACAATGAAATATTTATTTGAACAGCACATGTACAGTAATTGGATGAAACCACGGCACTGACACAAGTGCCTCCTTGTTAATAAATTTCTACTTTGAAGATCCATTGTATTGTGGATCTTCATCAGAAGCTTCATATGCCGGAGGTCACTTGTGATTTACGACCTGCGGAAAGCTGATTCATATTCCAGCTATGCTAACCCTGTTTTTAATTAAGAACTTTAAAGATGCAGAGCTTTGTGCGTACACTAAAGACTTTTCCTTAGTGCATCATTTTTTTAAAACTCAAACGGTCATCCTTATGCATCCTATATAATGAATCTTCATTTCATTACTAGGCAGGAGAAGCAGCTCAGCAGCAGTGTGGTGTTGGGAACTCGCTTGCCAGATCAGGCCCAGCTCCTCAGAAAGCTGCAGAAGGAACAAAGCTCAGGCTTTTGCCTTTTACGGACGCTCGCTCGCAACTTCGGACCGTACTTCCTGTCTGGAACCCTGTGTCTGGTGGTCCATGATGCTTTCATGTTTGCCATTCCACAAGTACTCAGGTAAGCACACTGGACGGCCATTAAAACCAAGTCTGTTTAGTCTGTTTTGTTTTGGGGTTTTTTTTCTCAAAGACCATGAAGTTAAAAAAAAGTACTTTTTATAAAATAAACAGACTTTAAAGTAAACATTCTCCTGGTGATTCAAAGAAACATTTCGAACTGTTTTTCGGGGTCCATCGCACGGTTTATGATATCTCCAAAAAACAGGAAGTCATAGTTTGCAGCAGGTGCTCGGCCACTCTGTGTCAGTCTCGCCAGGGAGAGATTGGGTTGTTTATGCCCACAGAGGGGCAATTATGGCTAAGAGTCTGAACGCTGGTCAGAACCCGTCACCGCAGCACTGTGCCCGGTGTAGACGCGTCTGCTCTAGTCAAGCTTAAGCGGAAGTGCTGAGGTTGTGGTTGAAAAAGCGGCCATGGCAGGAGAGCCAGTCAACCAACCAGAAGTATGAGACAACCACCAGCAAAGTACGGCAGTAAATTTGCCCTTTATACGCTGCTCGAAAGACCTAAAATGATTGTGTCTGGAATTTATATAGGGCCAGCTGATGGCAAGGAATGCTGACGTTCTAAGAATGCACTGTTGTTAATGAAGTGTGTTGTGGAGTGAAGTCTTAACCAACTTTCAGTGAAGCTCTTGAGGGGAACCAAGTAATTAACCAAACACTTCACTGAGTATTGCTTTCTTCATATAGAATCCAGACCTCTGTCACCGGGCCTGTGCTTTTCTCATGCCAAAGATAAAATTCATCCTGTTTTTTTTTTTGATTGTTGTTTTTTTTTAAACTTCCAACAATCAATCATGCTAAGCATCCTAAGCATAATTTTTGTTGCTTAAATTATTTACATTAAAGATTAATATCTGGATCAGTCAGGGTCGTTGGTGGAGAAGCTTTTTTGTGGCATCTTTTAATATCATATAATTTCAGATTCGTTATATTGTGTTCTTAATATTAATCTCATGTAGAATAGTTCTGTCACAAAGCCTTAATTCACCTAAATACATGACTTGGTAAGATTTTAAAAACTGAAAGAGATTATAGATTTAATATTGTTATCAAACAAACCCAGAGGGTCTCCATTAAATTAAACCTAAACAACACAAAATTCATCATATGTAACTTCATAATGAGTAGATTTGCCTACTGTACACTATCTTAAATATATATTATGTTTATAATAATATAATATAATATAATATAATATAATATAATATAATATAATATAGTATAATATAATATAATATAATATGATATAATATTGTTTTTATATATTGTTTTTAATTCATGACCAGGACCCCTTTAGCGTTAACTAGAGCAGATCTACAGTACATACTGTATATGAACTGCCTCAAGGTTTAACCCCTAACCTGCGTCCTTCCTGTCTTTATCCTCACAGTCTGCTGTTGGGCTTTATGAGTGAGGTGGACGCTCCGCTGTGGAAAGGATATTTCTACGCCACGCTCATGTTCCTCCTCTCCTGTATGCAGTCCCTTTTTAACCACCAGTACATGTACTCCTGCTTCACGGTGGGCATGAGGGTCAAGACGGCAGTTATGGGTCTCGTCTATAGGAAGGTAAAAGCTTTTTTGGCAGTGTTAAATTAGAATTTTTTTTTTTTTTTAAGCCGGACAGTGTAAACACAAGCACTAAATTTACACCTAAGCTGAAGCGAAAGCAGTTTGTAGTAGGGAAAAAATAACTGGACTAATTTGTAGAGAAACTATTTTGGACGAGACCTTACCTGTAAGATTAAAATCCTAAATATAGTTAACAATTAAAGTGACTGAGATTTAACCATGTGGTTGATGTGGTGTAAGAAAATATTAATAATAATAATAATAATAATAATACAGATACTGCAGCTTGCCATGCTACCATCCATCCTCAATTGTGAAGACTTTCCCATTGAGGAAAACCTATTTCACATTGGACTCAAAACACATTTTTGGACATTCAGTTTATTATTAGATTATAGATTATAGTTTTAATATAGAAACACTAATTTATAAGAAGGAGCATATTAATGCTAAGGTTACAATATGCTCAGGCTTCCCAAGTGATTGGTTTCTGTCTGTCTGCCCCTGTGTAGTCTCTGGTGATAAACAGCGCAGCACGGAGGAAGTGTACAGTAGGAGAGATTGTGAATCTGGTCTCTGCTGACACCCAGAAGCTCATGGATTTTGTCGTGTACTTCAACGCCGTGTGGCTCGCTCCCATCGAGATTGCCCTCTGCCTCTTCTTTCTCTGGCAGGTCAGTTTCTTTAACAGGTTTTAATTTTTCACCACAAACATGTAATCAGTTCACAGTGTATCTATATATCTTCGTAATCATGAATCCTAATTTCTTGCATTGTTCCTGTTTCAGCACCTGGGACCATCTGCTCTGGCTGGCATCACCACGGTCTTTCTCATCTTCCCTCTGAACGGATTCATCGCCAAGAAGAGAAGCAAACTGCAGGTGCTGTAGCAGAGACAAATTAAATAAAAGAAAAGAAAAGAAAGCCTTTCGGGTAAACAGGTCAAAAAGGGAATGACTGCGGCTACAGAATATTTAAACTAGTTTAACGATTATGTAACTTTAGTATCACGTGGTCAGCAATAAACAATTGTGCCTCAAGCTGTCGTCTGCTAAAAACCAAGCCAAACACAATAATAAATCAGACAGCTTTGGTACCAGGGTTTGTCCTTTTGAGACCAGCTGTGTTCAGGTGAATAGAAAACAAAGCAAAGCGTGCATTTATTTGAACTAATTTCACATCTCCAAACCATACTCCAGGACCAGACAAAGGGTCAGTGTGAAAGGTCCACAGCTGGTTCAGATAGCCCAGCGAGCACAGAGCAGAATGTGGGCGTGTGGCTTGGATTCAAGCACCTCATTCCTTTGATGTCTCTACATCTACTTAGACTGGAGACAACCACAGTGCAACAAATAGCAATATTTTATTCCTCCTTTTGAAGACAGCAGATGCCCACGCCCTCGGGCAAAGTTGAAGCTGTAGAATTTTGGTTGTAACCTTGGTCCGTGTCTATGTCTGGACATCCTGAGTTACGAGACACTGGCTGACCCATTTTTCTAGAAATATCGCATCATAACTGCAGGTTCGCTTGTGATAATTGAGATATATTCTGTACTTGTATAAAAACCAGGGAATGTGGTAAAACCAAACCATTCACATTTAAATATTTAAACAGACTGGAACTTTTTCCAACATTTGTCATTCACATTGACTTTGACACCATATTCTAAAAAAAGACTCAGACTGCATACTCACCATTTCTTTTAGCACTGTAATCCCCAGTCATCCTGAGTGTCTATATTTACTTTCCCAAATTGCAGGAGATCCAGATGAAGTTCATGGACGGTCGAATCAAGCTCATGAACGAAATCCTGAACGGCATAAAGATCCTGAAGTTCTACGCCTGGGAAAAGGCTTTCCTTGAGCAGGTCTTAGGTTACAGAGAAAAAGAGCTCAAAGCCCTGAAGAAGTCCCAAATCCTTTATTCCATTTCCATCGCTTCCTTCAACTCTTCGTCCTTCCTGGTGTGTAGCATAGATAAACATGCACATAGAATCTACCATTTGTCTGAAGTTTAGCAGCAATCCAGTATACCTACGTGTGATTTTTTTTTTTCTCTCCACTCCATGCTCAGATCGCCTTTTCGATGTTTGGCGTGTACGTGCTCATAGATGACAAGAATGTGTTGGATGCTCAGAAGATTTTCGTCTCCATGGCACTCATCAACATCCTAAAGACTCCTCTGAGCCAACTTCCGTTTGCCATGAGCACCACCATGCAGGTACCACTACTATCTCCACCAGTAAACGTCTCTGAATTCATTACTTCACATATTTGATATCAGATGTTTATCTTCTGCATCTTCTGATGTGTCTTTTACATCGCAGGCTGTTGTCTCGCTCAAGCGCTTAGGGAAATATTTGTGCCAAGAAGAGTTAAAACCAGACAGCGTGTCCAGAGAAGCTTTTAAGTCAGGTGAGTTGGACAATATAATACATTTATATGAAGGTGCTATAATGTATCTAAACAGACGTGCAACAGATTAACATTAATTGGTCAAGAGCTGCTCAATTCCAAGGCTGTGTGGCAGGATACATCCATTTCCTCTTCCGTTGGAGAAATAGAGAGAGAGAGAGAGAGAGAGTGCGCAATTAGAGAGGCAGTGCAGCAGCTCATGCTAGACTGTGGTTTCGACACAGCCTTCTATTTTCATGAAATGCAAACACATTTCGGCCCAGCAGACTGTCAGCGCGTTTGCAGACAGCTCGTGAAAGCTGCTATTTTGAAGATGATGCTAATTAGACTGCGTAATTAAGCAAAGGCTTTGATTCCACAAGCTGAGCCGCGAGAGGAATTTTACTTTCGCAGACAGACCTCTGCTCTCACCTTAATGGTTCCCATATGCTAGAACAACATGTACATGTACGCCTTGCACACGTGTAGGGAACTGCTACTGTGGAAACACTAGACGGTGCATTGTGCATTCTTGTTAATGTGTCCTCCTGTGTCTTTCTCTTTGTTTTTTTATTCAGACGAAGAAGGTGTCGTGGTTGAGAACGGGACTTTTAGTTGGTCTAAAGACGGTCCTCCTTGTCTGAAAAGGTACGACGACGATAGGACGTGTATAACAATTACTCCTTACAAATGTTAAATGTTGATGATACATCATTAATCAGTGAATTTATGTTAGGAATGTAATTAATTATATTATTGTAATTAGGATGAGTGTATAAATGTACGTGTGGTATTTATAGGGTCAGTGTAAGAGTTCCTCGTGGTGCATTGGTTGCAGTTGTTGGTCATGTTGGCAGCGGGAAGTCGTCCTTGCTCTCTGCTATGCTCGGAGAGACGGAGAGAAGAAGTGGTAGTGTTTCTATTAAGGTAACAATAGATTAATTATATATATCTTGTGGAGATATATATATATATATATATATATAACATTTTTGTATATTTTAGAGTATTTATGTGTACTCTGTCAATCTCTTAATGTTTTTTTTAGGGATCTGTGGCTTACGTCCCTCAGCAAGCCTGGATTCAAAATGCTACACTGCAGGACAACATCTTGTTCGGTAGGGAGAACAAGAAGACCTGGTATCAGCGTGTCCTGGAGGCATGCGCTCTACTGCCAGATCTCGACATCCTACCAGCAGGAGACGCCACTGAGATTGGCGAGAAGGTGCTTACAGAAGAAAGCTTTTAAACTTGCTCATCACTGAGGGTTCCTCAAGGGTTCTTTGGATAGTGAAGTGGTTTTTACATCCATGAAACTGTATTTGCAGATTCTGCAGAGAAATAAACCGTAAACCATCAAGGGGTATAGTTTTGTTTAAACTGTTTAAACATCTAACACAGCCTTGAGAAACCCTCTTCCTTCTAAGAGTATGTCCATTGTCCATCTCCCAAACATTTATTTTGTTACTATTTTTTGCGAGAGTGTCTACAATCCCTACATTGTTCACAGGGCTTGAACCTGTCCGGAGGTCAGAAGCAGAGGGTGAGCCTGGCACGTGCCGTCTACAGGAAAGCCGATATCTATTTGCTGGATGATCCTCTCTCGGCTGTTGATGCCCATGTGGGTCAGCACATCTTTGATAAGGTTATCGGGTCCAAGGGTGTGCTGAGAGACAAGGTGAATGAAAGCTCTTTCTTTTTTTTCTTCTGTGACACAGCAAATTGAAAAGAGAGAATTGAAATAACCCCGTTTTTAACATCAATGAATGTGACAACTGTATGTGAGCTAACATGAGTGCAAGTGTTTGAGCTTTTTCGCATGCATAGGAGTTGGCATGGAATCAGAAATAACACTCTGTAGTCAAAAAATGCTCAAACACACTTCTAAAAATGCTCCCTGAACACCTGGCTGGCAGTGCAGTTTCATATGAAGGTTTACATTGTTCTACTTTTGGCAGACTCGCATCCTGGTGACCCACGGGACAAGCTTCCTGCCTCAGGCCGATCTGATCCTGGTGATGGTTGAGGGAGAGATCACGGAGAGCGGTTCCTACCAGGAGCTTCTGAACCGTAATGGAGCCTTCGCAGAGTTCATCCACACTTTCGCCAGCTCTGAGAGGAAGGAGTGCTCCACACAGAGAGGTATATCAAATACCTTTAATTTGTGCAGAACACTAGCTTCCTTTTAAATGGATTTAACAAAACTACCTTGCTATACTTGGACAGAATAGGTGTACCATCAATATTATTACCAATACTAGATGGACTGGACAGCTATTAATTTTTAAGTCAAATTTCAGGTTCCAGAAAGTCCTGCTCAAGGCTCAGTGTAACAGATTTCATGCCATTCTCCAGGGACCTCTCTCAGGAGCAACTAATTGGGTAAGTACACATCCAAGAAATACTAGTACAGAGGCATTCAATATTATCTCCAAACGGCCGACACATCTAATGGTCTACGAAGGGTCAATATGACCGGCTTAAACATGGTGAATTGGTTTGATTGGACACACTGGCCCATTGCAGATAAAACTGGAAACCCCTGCTAGTGTATCTCATTGGAAAATTCGTTAGGATTCCTTGAGTGAAATCTGAATCTCATTCTGTTAACTAGAATACTTGAGAACATTGCCATTTGGTGTCCATAATTGAACCAGTTGCATTCACTAACCCTCCTTTTCTTTGGCTCAGTGGTGACACAAACAGTGTCACTATTCAGAGTGTAGACCCTGATATTGAACCGGAACAAATTCCTGAAGACCTGGGGAAACTCACTGAAGTCGACAAGGCCCGGATAGGCAGGGTGAGAATTTACTGTTAAGACTAAACTCCTTCAGCTTTCAGCAAGATAATCTTATTTAATAAGTGTTGCTCAGATTTCTGTCTCCATCTTCCTTTCCAGGTGAAACTGGAGATGTACGTCGAGTACTTCCGTACCATCGGTTTGGCACTGATCATGCCCATTCTCTTCCTGTATGCCTTTCAGCAGGGCGCATCTCTGGCATACAACTACTGGCTCAGTATGTGGGCTGATGAGCCCATTATCAACGGTACACAGCTCAACACTGACACGAAGCTGGGAGTCTATGGAGCGCTCGGGTTCGCACAAGGTATTGATGATTGTACTCTGCCCAGTTCAATGCACAATTCCATTTTTTCTTATTCAGTAATCAGTCAATCAATGAAACCAGTAGGCTTTATAAGTGATGTGTGGTGAAACATCTTTAAAAGTCCAGTTGCTTTGACTTGCTGGTGAATAAACACTGAAATAAAATGACCTTTATTCAGCATGAACTTAGCGTGGTAACCCACAAATCCAAACCTGCTGAACTATATCCTTCAGGTGTAGCAATTTTTGGCACCACTGTGGCCATCTCGATTGGGGGAATCATTGCGTCTCGTCAGTTGCACCTGGACCTACTGAAGAACGTGCTCCACTCACCCATGTCCTTCTTCGAGTCCACTCCCAGCGGCAACCTGCTAAATCGCTTCGCCAAAGAAATCGATGCCATCGACTGTATGATACCTGATGGCCTTAAGATGATGCTGGGCTACGTCTTCAAGCTGATGGAGGTCTGCATCATAGTGCTGCTTGCCACACCCTTTGCTGCAGTCATAATCCTTCCTCTGGCACTGCTCTATGCCTTTGTGCAGGTAAAAAAAAAAAACACTGATGGACTATTTTACCATAGGTAATGTTGGACTTTGGATTGATTGGCTGGATTTTGACCTGTTTTTCTCTCCCTTGCTTGCTTAATGAAGAGTTTCTACGTCGCCACATCATGCCAGCTTAGGCGCTTGGAGTCTGTGAGCCGCTCTCCCATCTACACCCACTTTAACGAGACGGTGCAAGGCGCCAGTGTAATCCGGGCCTTTGGGGAGCAACCACGGTTTATTTTGCAGGCCAACCAGAGGGTGGATCACAACCAGACTGCTTACTTCCCACGATTTGTGGCAACCAGGTAATGAGCCCTGCTGTACAAAGGTGGTTCCTTATATAATCAAGCATTTTTGGATTCTGCCAAAATATGATGACCAGTGCGGTATCTGTAATACTGAGTTCAGCTATTGATTTGGCCTTACTTGATGTGTAAAGGTTGCTCAATGGGTAAACTTCAAAGGTTCAAATCTTAAGGTATACATAAGTTCGCACCCAGGACTGTTCTGAGCTCATCTGAGGTAAGGGCTCATAATCTCAGGTTTTCTTTCTTTCTTTATTTTGTACACCAATTTCTAAGATGATAGGGACAAGGCTGTTTATTTTTTTTAACAGTACCGGTTCCATCAAAAGTTCCATCACCTCCTCTGATAACAACAGCAACCCTTTCACTGAAAGTAGGAACAGGACATTGGCATATGACAATTTGAATGGATCATGTCACTAGGCAGTAACTGTAGTTCTGAAAACACATAGCTTCTACACTTCTCGCTGACTGAATGGTTCGATTACCATTTGAGGATGAGGGATTTGTTCTCTGGATTGTTTCCAGGCTTGAAAGCAGCTTTCACAATTCACCGTATGCAATGATCTTTCAGGGGCAAACAACCCAGAATTCTGGAAAACCCACAAGTGTGAAAACAACCTTAGAGTTTCCACTCTTGTGCTCTTTAACAAAGCGCTCTGGCGCTTCAGGCTTCAGGCGCTCTGATTTACCTAATTTTGAAATGGATTCAGACACATTTTGGTTAAGAAAGGGCTTTGGATACAAACTAGTGGTTAACCAGTAAGCGGTTAGTAATCTCACTGTAGTAATCTAAGGTGGAATCCAAGGCCTGTTAGAGAACCACTGTTGGGCCACTTATTTACATTTAGGCATTTGGCAGACGCTCTTATCCAGAGCGACTTACATTTTTTATTTCATTATACATCTAATTTGGGGCAGTGGTGGCTCAGTCGGTTAAGGCTGTGGGTTACTGATCGGAAGGTCGGGGGTTCGAACCCCAGCATTGGCAAGTTGCCACTGTTGAGCCCTTGAGCAAGGCCCTTAACCCTATCTGCTCCAGGGGCGCTGCTCCGTAAGCTGGC
>JAQQZS010000036.1:34646262-34658051 GCA_030068045.1 Platyallabes tihoni
TTTTGTACAGCACTTTGGTCAGCTTTGTTGTTGTTGTAAAGTGCTTTAGAAATAAAGTGGTATTGGTATTGGTATTGGTAAGAGTGCATCAATCTACCATCAGTTCGATCTCCAGTCTTCCCAGTCCCTCGTTAACATCATAAGAAATAAATACCCTAACCCTTGGCCCAGCCGTTTTCCCAACACACACCTTAATCTGTGCCTTAAATAACAATCACAACACCCATACCTATACATGTATATTTCTTATTTCTCAACAACCATGATCATAATCATATATTATAATAATCCATATTTTTTTGCTCATTTAGCTTTAGTTCAGAATTCTCAGACATACACACAAAAAAAGAACTTGCATGACATTGACAAACAGTTGCATATCAAACAGCAAAGTTACATGTGAGTCTGTTGTACGGTAGTCTTATATTTATATATTTTACTTTAAAAAAAATCTATACAGGCGTACAGGACAATCACTCGAGTGGTGATGAATAAAAGTCAACGATATTAACGTAATGTAGTATATTTGTAGTAAGTATTTGTCCAGTAAAGCATATCGGTATATAAGGGGAGTGTCATAAGATATGACACATCATACATTTAATGCATTATAATAACAATTAATGTTGTGAAACATCTGTGACACAAGTTTATACCTGTTATCATGTACATTATAGCAGCTATAAACAGTCATTTCCTCACTTTCCCTTGCAAACTCGTCTGCATTCTCACTGACTGACGCAAAGCACCTACACTGGAAACTCCTTACATAAATGTTAAATCAACATCTCTTTAAAGAAAAATCAACCATATCAATAAATTCAGATGCTTATTTATTCATTTAATTTATTTGAATTAGTTTTTTTTTGTTAATGATCTGTTAAACACGTCCTGTGTATGCTGTTACTATAGAAATGATGATGCATTAGAACAAGCATTTTATATTATAAAATTTCAGCTGACCAATCAGAATCAAGAATCCATAAATATGAGATAAAAATCCATCGAACACTACAGTATATCATGTAAAATATCGCTGCTAAGTGCTTTAATATTAGTGTCACACTAGACACAAGAAATTTGATTTTCATACAGAATACAGTATATGGTTTAAAATGCTGTTCCACTTAATTAATTAAATTTATTAAGGTTTTTTTTTTTTTCTAAAAACATGATTAAACTTTGTTGTGTGGGTTTTGTAGTGCAAAATATATTGTGAAAATATTTTAAGAAAAAAAAAAGTATAATGGAAAGGAAAAATAAAAAGAGAAACTGTAACTTAATTAATATGTTGGTTTGGCTTTCTAGGGAGCACCAATCATTTGACTGCAATTTGATATCTTTTCAAATACTTTGCCATTTTGGCCGAGTCCTTACTGTAGTAGCAAGCCTGTCTGCTTGGCGGCCACGGTGGGGATCCTCCCAGGAATATAAATCTAGGACTGGTGATGTGTCAGAAACAGACATTAAGCAAAATACTGCATGAAGAAATGACATTTTTACATTTGTCACCTCTATTATGCAATAATAAAATGATAAACTTCCTGCTATAGGTTGCCTCATGTCCTTAATTTTAGCCAATCTAACATTAACATTACATCATTCGCTATGCTTCGTGATGTCTGCAACCTTCCGTAGGTCTTATGTTGCACTTATTTAAAAAAAAAAAAAGGCTCTCGTCTCATGATTTAGCGATTAGTTATCTCTTGCTACTGTAACTTTGGCCAGAGTTGTACTGTGCAGCGTAAAACAGGTTTTCATAAACTTTCGCAAACAACACTTGAGTGGAAAAATTGTTAGCAATCCTAATAATACTGTAGGTTTTAAAGTATCAGTACTTTAATGAAGGTTTGTTTAATGAAGGAGTTCAGTACCTACGCTTGCATTCAGAAACATCCTTTTTGTCCATACTGTATATACAAATTAATGTCACATGGTACACACCATCCTGATTCATTTTGATCAAAAAATTACTGATTAAAGGTCACCACTGACAAAACAAATCTGTGCGCTGGTTAAGTGAATGTCCCCAGTCTAACACTGGCCCTGCTTGGTGTAATACTGATATATCCTCTCAGTAGTAAGTCTTTTTTTGGCTTGGCATACTGGGGACATGGAGGTATGTAGAGACTTTTAAAACTGTTGTGCATTCACGCTGTTCAGCAGAGTACTGTATTTGTGCATTGGTGTGTACAATACAGGAATGTGTTTGTTGCGCTTGCAGATTTAACGTATATCCGGTAAATGATGTGTCCGGACTTTCACTGCAGTATAAAATATATTTTGATGGTGATGTGTTATACATGAAAATCATTTAGGGCGCACTGGTATCAGTAGAGTTACACAATCATTTTTATAGTGACTCTAGTGGGTGAACACTCCACATTTCTTGTCTTTGATCAGTCCTTGTGCAGAGGAGTTGAGCTGATCTGAGTCGCATGTTGCACTGAGGAGCAGAGTTGAGTTGATTTGATTCCGTTGCGTTGATTTGAGTTGATCCAGACTGATTAGAGTTGTGTGGAGTACTTGAATTGGGCTGTTGAGCTGATCTGAGCTAATTTGAGCTGTGTTGAGTTGTATTGAGTTGACCTGAACAAAGTTGATCTGTGTTGAGTTGATTTGACTTGACGTTCATGTGAGCTAAGATAATCTGTGTTAAGTTGGTTTGAGTTGAGCTGCGTTGAGTCCAGCTGTGTCGTTGAGATTAGCCGGTTTGATTACAGCTAATTTATTTGTCTTAAGCTAAACTGGTTTTAGTTAACCTGAACAGAGCTGATTTGAGCCGAGTTGAGTTCAGATAAGCTCAGGATGAGTTGAGTGGTTTTGAGCTGAACTGAATTGAGTTGAATTCAGCTGAGTTTACTTGAGGTGAGCTGATTTGAGGTTTAAACTCAAATGCGCTCCATTGATTTAAGTTGAATTGATCAAACTTGAGTTGTACTGACACTGATCTGTAATCAATCGATAAATAAATATATAAATAAACAAAGACATGGCCAGTCTCCTTGGCTCATAAAAATGGCTCTCAGTGTGACTCTTACTGAGGAGTTCACTTTTATAATGTCCCCCACATTATGAACTCTGGAACATGAGGAAACAATGTTTGAATAGTAGCGAGGAGCACAAACTTGCACAACGTTCATCGAGAACATCACGAGATTGAAAAGGACTGAATGAAAGACAGAAGAAGTTGAGATAAGAGAGAGAAGGCCAGCAATGGTGGTGCCAGCATTAAGGAAGGGTTCACATCACAGGACTGCAGGATTTCTTGTGCTTTTTAGCAGTGTGAAGAAGTATCACCAAATAAACTGTGGTCCAGCTGGTTGGAGACCTTTGAATTTCTTGCTCTACAAGAATTTGAATTTTTTGACCTTTGAATTTCAACACAAGAACTTCTTCTCTGGCTGGTAATTTTATCGCTCGCAATTCTGCAATCCAATTGGCTGGTGTAGATCACCTCATCCAAGCGCTGCCAGTGCTGGTGACGGACATGACGCTGCAGCGCTTCTTGACGATCATGTTGATGTAGGCCTTCATGATCTTTGTGATCTCACCAACCTTCAGGCACACACAAGGACAAGCATATTAAATACCGGCTCTGCTACGGAGCAGAGCTTAACGACATTAAATACATGAAAATCTTTTACGAAAAAAGTCATTCCTACTTAACACAATAATTTAATAATACATTTTAATTATCTATCAGCTACAACAAAACTATATACAGAACATGTCAACTTTGGTCCAGACTCACCCGTGGAGTTTCAAAAAACATCTCCCGCTCGTCAACGGTTATCTTGTAGGTGCTGGGCTGCGGCGCGCCAAAGAAGACAATATGCTCGTACTGGAAGGTCTCGAGTGGTTTGGGTTCTCCTCTCTTATACACAGACACATTTTCTGCACTCACTCCAAGCCATAGGTCATGAGGAAAACCTCCTTCTTTACACTGCACACAAACACATTTAATATATAAATCTGATAGAATCCTCAGTTTAAGATCAATATAAACGATTAGATTGTGTTCATGTCTGCCCTACCATGAGGTCAAAAAGCATTAAGTACTTCTCCCCCTTCAAATTTAGTGAGATAACATGGCCTTAATACAAATGTAACCAGTTTTTAATAGTTTTCCGTTGTTATTGTTGTTGATTCTGCGCCCAATATTGAACCTCACCTCAACATCGAACAGCGTAGAGCCATACCCGGGCCACTCTTTGATGATGGTCATGTAACTGAGCATAGCCTGGTGTTGAGGCATCCCCTGCAGGCGGTTCCATTTCTCCAGGACGCTGGTCAAAGTGGCCGACATCTCCTCCTTAACAAACATCTCCAGCATCTGCTCTTCCTCACGTTGCTTCTTCAGCGAGCCGGTTTTGAAGCTGCGCCTCAGCGTCCCATCCAGGAAGCTGGTCCTTCTCCTCTCGAGCGTGTGACCTGGACCCAAGCCTGCGATTCCCACCCCACCGGACCCACCGACCTTGGTGGAGTGCAGGATGCGGGTGCGGAGGCGGGCCACGGGATACACGCTGCTCAGGCTCCACGGAGTGCGTGCCACGTCTCCGTGGATGTACTGCAGCCGAAGCGCGGCCAGATGCTGCAGCGTCTCCTCGGAGGCCGGGAAATGGCCACTGATCAGACTCTCATGGGCCTGAGGAGTAATTACAGGTGGGATTGTTTAAGATGGAAACCGAAGACAACTAACGGAGTTGATGTTATCGCATGCTCACCTGTTCAAACATGAAGGCAAACTCTACTCCTTCTCTGGGCATGCTGTCCACATCGAGGAAGCAATAGAGTTTAAAATAAAGCCGCCATGGGCCTTCCTCTTCCTCTTCCTCACTTCCTACCAATCTTCAGGAGATGAAAAGTATGCAAATAATCTTTCAAAGATCTGGATACATATACTGTATACACATTTATATTGTACAACATTCTATATTTTATTCTTCTCGAAACAGTGTATTTTCTGCGCACCTTTCAAACTTGGCGAGTATGTCTGCTACGATGATGCGGCTCTCGATAGCTCGGCTCTCCACCTTGTTGTGTTCGAACAGGGAGAATAAATTCCGACTGTTATCCATTGCCAGACCTCGGATCAGCTTCTCCACAACCTTCAAACAGACACATATACAGATTTAGATCCAACATGAGAAATGTGACTGTGATTAAGCATGAAATTTAGAGCGATGCACCATTTTTTTTCTCTCTTTCTCACCTCTCCTGCAGTGGTGTGCGAGTTGATGGAGATCTTACACGATCCTCCTCCGTGGCAGTACACCGTGGTGGCCATCTCGCGTCGAGTCAGCAGGGCGGCGATCTCCTCCTGAGAGGGCACAAACTCCCTCGCTTTGGTCTTCTTCAGAGACTCGCTGATGAAGTGGGCGTACTTTTCGATCTCGGTGCCAGGATAACGCTCCCTCACCCTGTTGCATCAGGTATCAGGTCAGGACCATATTTAGAGCTTGATGCAGTACATTAGGGATTGTTAAATTCTGATTATGAGGTGTTGCAGTGTGAGGTATGTCTGACCTCTTGAGGTGGAAGCGCAGGTAGCGCAGGATGGCGCGGCTTGGCAGGAACGTACAGCTCATGCACGTGAGCAGGTGCCAGTGCGCACGATTTCCAGGACTGTTGGGCTGAGGTACATGATTGGTCTGTTTGATCAGCTGACAGTAGACCTCGTCTCGAAGCGGCTTCAGGTCGTGGCAGGTCTGCAGGATACCCTGGATGATGGCCACCGGGTCCGAGACGATCTCCATCTCCTGCAGAGAGTTGAAAATCTTCACCGCCTCATCCTGGAGGCTGCCGTAGCCCTTCCCCTTTTGCACTGAAGATTGGAGAAAATAATGTCAAAAAGATGAATTCATAGAGAGAAGCTGACGACCATTCACTATGCACTTACAGCTATCACTGATCTCTCCGTAGTGTAAGGGCAGCAGGGGCGAGTGCAGGGGATGCTGAGTATAGCGTAGGATAGGGTTTCGGCGATACATCTGTTCCACCGCCTCCGAATTCACGCTGTTCTCCTACATGGGAAGTCAAATAAAAATGAAGAAATGCTGGAAAGCAAATTGTTTCTCCAAATCAAAGTAAATTTTTCATTATTGAGGTCATGAATTCAGTTTGCACCTATATGATGAAAATGTATCCCAGAATTTACCTTAATGTCTCGGATGAGCTGCTGCGTTGGCGTCTCAATTGGCGCCTTGTTCTCGATGACGCCCTGAATAGCCGAAACCCATCTCATGGCCTCGTTCAGCATCTTGGTGTAGAGCCGGTAGGAATGTTTCCTCCCGTGAACCACGATGTTCCAGTAACCTAGAATTTAACTGTTTTTTAAAAGCACATCTTCCATCCTGCTTAACGCTACATTCAGGGTCATATCGGTTTATTACCTGTCTCTTTGAACACCTTCTCGTCAGGCTGGACGACGGAGCAGAGGCTGTTCAGCACCAGCGTGCCCATCTTGGATGTGCTTCGCTCGGCCGATTTGTAGTAATCCAGAGAGTTGTTGGTCAGAATGAACCAGCGCTTCTTTAGTTTAAGCGCACTGCTCTTGGCTCCTGTTTTCACCTCTTTATGCAGCCAGCCTGGTTCACAAAAAGACAGAATTCTTTTCTAGTAACAAAGTACTGTTACTTCGGTATCAAAGGCATACTTGGATATCGGACTGACCTCTAACCAAGAACTCCTGGCCGTCAACCTTGGTGTCTCCTTTGGGCTTCTGCAGGAGGCTTATCCAGTGGTGCATCTCCTCCGGCAGCTCCGTGTTACAGTGGATCACTCGATTCGCCGTGATGATCACAAACGAGTTTGGTCTGCCAGGTAGAAACACAGATTTAACATGCAGACAGCACTATGTTTAGACCTCCTGTTAGAGAAAATTAATCAACACGTTCTGTCCAATCTGTCGAATTGAGATTTATCAAGAGAGCGCTGGCAGACTCACCGGTCCGGATTGTCAGATGCACACACAGAGTCGATCAATCCGACATCCAGAGTGCCCTAAGACAGAAAGGGAGAGGGAAATAGTCCAGGAGATGTGTTGATCTTGTTAAATGTTAAATATTCTGAAGATGATCGTGATCAAGAATGCAAATCTATGGTAAATGTTATTGTAACCAATGGTTCTCTAGCCTCATCCTGAACATTTGTTTGCCATGCTCCATCACACCCACTTCAATTCAGAAAAGGTTAAGGGCAAAAAAAATTAGTTGATTAGTTAATTTGTGTGGTGGGAGCTGGGAGAATTCCATGTGCAGGATAGGGGGTCCTTCAGGACCACGGCTGAAAACGGTTCTGTTTTACTATATGCGTTGTAATACACGGAGCAAAATCTGTAAAAACTACATACCACAGCGTTTTTAGGGTTTGCCTGCTCATGGGACATCTCCAGTAGCTGCTCTGGGGTGGCAGTGTGGACCCGACTCAGCACTGTAAACCAACCGCTGAGACACACACACACACACACACACACACAGTGATAAAAATAAGTATTACTCTTGTCTGCGTCTGACCACAAATTATCTGCTGGAATAATTTACAGTTTATGTATTATATTTTATCCCTTAGAACTCAAGCAGCACGGTCAATGGGTCAGTTACTCCTTTTCCACCAAGGCGGTTCCGGACGTACTGTAGTTCAGAGTCGGAGCCCAATTTCAAGTCAGTTCTTTGTTTTCAGACAGCTAAAGCACCGGCCCTCAGACAGGAAAAAAACAAACCAACACTTTGCTGGGCTAGAACAAAAACCCGTTTACACCAGGGGCTAGGGGCGGGAATATCACTACCAACTAAAAGTTTGTGACTGCTATGTTTTAACAAGTAGACTCAATATGCAATGGGCGCTCAAATGATTTCTAGTAATAATAAAGTCAGGAGAGCTGCGCACAAAGCCATGTTGAAGTTCGCCGCTGTTGTTGAGCTTGCCGCTTGCATTTTTTGCCCCTGGCATTTTTTTTTTTACCACTAGCATTGCCGCTAGCACTGCCTCTAGCATTACTGCATTGCTGGATACAGTGATGCAATGAATTGACTTGGTTTACTATTGAATTGGCTTTGAACCAGACATGACCTACAGTAGCACCGGGTTCACTTTGGTTGAAAAGGGGCTAATGACCAATCAACATTTGTCAACAGGGGAGGCTTCATCCAACAAACTGCGCATTTGGGTTTTTGGATATGCCCAAAGGTAGAACCAAAGTTACCAATTACTTAAAATGTGTCAATTTTACCGTGACCGGAACATGGGAATGACGCAATCGAAAATAAATACACCTGATCATATGTATCTGTGATATTTCTTTTCTTTTCTGTGACCTATTTGTGAATTCCTTGCTCACTCATGTTTTAGTTAAGCTAAAAAAAATGTAATCATGTTGTCTATGATTTGCTAAAAAATCACGTCACTCTATATTGCGCAACCCTATCCCCTAGATACTGTATATTGATTAAATGATGATGAAATTCTGCTATTTGGTATGATATTACCTTTGGTTCTGATGTGAAACCCTTTATAGAGGTAGTGAGATGGATCACAACGCTACCTGGCATCTTCTGGTGACTCTGCAAACACCTGGTATGTTCGTTCATCTGTAACGATGTTCAGTGCGTTCTCCTTCTCGTGGTTGTCTACTATCTCCCTGAACAGAACACCAGAAGACACCATGTTACAAAGCGTATACTGTACATACACAAGATTAAAAATAAATAAATAAATAAAAATACCAATGAAGATCAAATGAAGACAAAATGGACGTTGGTGAAATATAAAAGATTAAGAACATTTACAGCAAAGTGAACTTCTATTTCCAGACACCAACTGCCAAAATACTTACTATATATAAAAGTACTCTTACAAATAAAAATACAGTGTATTTTCTAAACACCCCAAGGACCATTTCAACAAATAGGGTGCCAATAATTTTTATTACTTAATACTTATATATAATACTTATTATATATAAAAGTACTCTTACAAATAAAAATACAGTGTATTTTCTAAACACCCCAAGGACCATTTCAACAAATGGGGTGCCAATAATTTTGCAGCTGAAAGCATAGAAACCACCAGGATACAATCCGAGTGCATTTCCTCGTGTCTTACTTGGCTGAGCGGATGTCAATGGTGCCCTTGAGCTTCTCCTCGCTGTCGTTCTCGAAGTACATGAGCTTGGAGTCACGTAGCACAAACCAGCGCATCTTCCAGTTCCTGCGCGACAGCGTGGACAGTCCACCGCCTTTCTTATACAGCCAACCCGACTTAAGAGACTCCTGTTTGGAGCGGAACCACATAAACGTCTCGTCCTTCAGCACGCACCAACGCCTCCGCCATGGGATCATCAGACCCGCTACACAAACAGGGAGAGAGATGAGGAGTGAAAAAGTATTTACTAACAACCTCTAAAGGTCTGACTACACAATATTGTCCTACACAGTATCTCACCTTTCATGTAGAGGTAGCTGTGGAAGTATGGAGGCCCGTTACCGTTCAGGACATTGCCTTTACCGTTCGACAGCTCTTCATCTGTGTCAGCGAGACCATCATGCTCTTCATCACTCTCCTGATACTGAGAGAGAGCGAGAAAGAGAAAGAGATACTTTCACATGTGTATAAAGTCTGGAGTGCTAACTTTCTGAACCTTAAAAATCATGATAATATCAATCAATCAACCAATCAGTCAATCAGTTATTCAATAAATAAATTAAATTAATAAATATTTTATTCACATAACATCTTTGATTCATTAAACCTATGCTCAAATACTTAAGAAAATGCTTATTTATTTTTTATTTACAAAAAAAAAATCACATACATAAAAGCCAATAAATAAATATATTGATACATAAAAAATTGGGTAAAAAAATATAATTAATGAAATTAAATATTTAAAAATAAATATTATACAAATAAATAAAAGAAAGAAAGAAAGAAGCTGATGCTTTTTCACATCCATTTTCTGAAATAATACTAAATAGTAAAAAAAAAAAAAAAACATCTTGAATTTGCTTTTATCTATAGATTGTGTCTGAAGCTATTTTATCTTATCCTTTCTGTGGATATTTTTACAGTATGTATGCATGTATAGATGTGTGTGTTTTACCGAGTCTGAGCTGCGATTGTATGACTCCTGGCTGGCGTTGGTGCAGGTGGACTTGCGGGCGTGCTCCGGGTCGTTTGCAGCATTACTGCCCTGACCGTCCTCCAGCTCGTCCTGGTCGTAATCGGACTCCGTGTCCAGCGGAAGGTGGTAAATTGGCTCCTCGATGTCGGTCAGCCTGCTCCCTCGATCTGCTGCCTCACTTTCTGCCTCGTCTGCCTTTTTCTCCTCTTTCTCAGGCTCTACAGGCTTGGGCTCTTCCTTCGCCTCCTCCGGTTTGGAGACTTTCTTGTACACGTCTGTGGCCTCCCCTGAGAGTGGAGGAGGAGGCGGAGGAGGCGGGGGAGGAGGTGGAGGGGGCAGGGGAGGAGGCGGAGGAGGTGTGGGGACACTTGGAGCAGCAACAGGTGGAGAAGATGGCGGCATGTCCTCCGCGAAGGCGGGTGGAGGTGGAGGCTGCACAGCTAAGATCTCCTGATCAGGAGGTCCTTCAGCAGCAGGAGGGAAATCAGGCAGCGAGACTCGACCCTCCGGCACACTGGAACCGGCAGCCGCGGGGGGCAAAGCCGGGGCCGCAGGAACCGCCCGTTCGGGTTTGATACCAGCGAAGGTCTGCAGGTCAAGCGACTGAGTGGCGACACGAGACGCCTGCTTTTTGAGACGCAGCGCCTCAGCGTGACGGCGTAGCCTCAGCTCTTGCCGTGAGCTCTCACACAGCTGCAACACGCCGTCCTCCCTCTGCTTCTGTAGCCGCTCAATCTCCCGCTCCAGCCTCAGGATCTCCTCCATCTGACGGCTCTGCTCATCAACAGGGAGCTGCGGAGAAACAGAGCGAAGGAGTGAGAGGAATCGAGTCAGAATCTCCTGTAACTTTCAGTAAGGTTACAACTCAGTGTGTATAAACTCACCTGAGCGCCTCCTGCTGCCTCATCATTTTCTTCTTTCACCTGTGCCATGTCTTCTTCTTTCTTTTTCTCCTCTTCCTCTTTCTTCCTCCTCTCCTCCTCCTCCTCCTCTCTCTTCTTCTTCTCCTCTCGGAGTTTGCGACACCTGCTCCGTGCCACCTGCCCACGGCGGCACTTCTGCAGCATGAGCGCGGCCGAGCGTTTGCGCACGAACCGTCGCTGGTAGAAATGTGCGCGGTAGTTCTTCTGGATGGTCACGATGCTGGACAGAGCTTTTTTAAAGTGCTTCCTGAAATGAGAGACCACGTGTTAGTGGTTTAATCCTAAAGTTATACAACCAGGCAGGGAGGAGTAAATAAATAAATATTTTATTTATATAACATCTCTGATACATTAAACCAATGCTCAAATGATTAATAAAACATAATGACAGTACATATTAATATCATACAAATACAAATAAACAAAATATTCTGTAGTAATTTTATGTACACACACACACAAACACACACATTCCCAAATGCACCAATTTTCTAATTATGACTTTTTTTATGTTAATGCTTTTTATATGTACATATTGAGCTTTAATATTAAGAATAATAAAAATAATTTAATGCAACAATTAACAAATATTTATTTTAAGATATTTTAGAATATTTTGTATTCATTTAGGGTAAACCAAATCATCTTATAAAATAAAAATAAATATAAAAAAATAATAAAATAAAATAAATAAATAATAATGATACATATGATTATTATTATTATTATTATTATTATTATTA
>JAQQZS010000036.1:34658151-34675215 GCA_030068045.1 Platyallabes tihoni
TAAAAAAATAATAAAATAAAATAAATAAATAATAATGATACATATGATTATTATTATTATTATTATTATTATTATTAATAATAATAATAATAATAATAATAAATCTGGGATGATATATTCCTATATCCTAAGCAAAAATTTATATAAACCATATATAAATGTACACATAACAAATACAATCATATTATAATGGTATATACAGTATAACAAATTATACTAATATACATAATAAATAGTAAATTTTATTCTCAGTTACTTGTCAGCTTTTAAATCCATACCCACACACACACACAGTGTTACCTTGCTATGTAAGCGAGCAGGTACGCTCGTATGATGAGCCCAGCTTTACAGCGCACCTCGTCCCGCTCTTTCTCCAGCCTCTGCTCCAGACACTCCTTCATAAACACCTGGGAGAAAGAGGACGAAGCCTATGAACCAAGACATCACACACAACTGACAAACAACAAAGAAGAAGGAGACATGAGCTCACCTTGGTCTTCCCGAGCTGCCAGTCTTTCTTAGTGTGGTCGTATTTGGTGAGCAGATCAGTGCACCTTTTTTTCTCATCTTCATCAGCTGCAGTCGCTTTTCCTCCTTCCTTAATAATAATCTTATACCTTCATATAAACAATAATAAAACAAGGGGTGAGTAAACTGTTCTGAGAGTGGAAACCGGTGCTACCTCTGTTGTTTTTTTCTTTTTTTACTAAGCTTTTACCTGCTTAAGAAGTCTTTAAAAGTGCGTCTGACGGGAAACCCAGCTCGTCGGATCTTTACCGTCTCCAGCATGCCGGAGTAACGCAGCTGATTCAGGACCACCTCCGGGTCGAACCTGTTGGGCGTCTAGAGATATTATAAATAAAAAAATTAATTCAGATGAGGTGGATGATAGTAACCTGTGGTTGTATAATGATTAAACACAACTCTACAGTGACCACAGATCACTTCATAAGTCAGACTAAGAACCTCGTGTTTGTCAAATCTGATTCAGAGAGATGAATACTTTTAAATTGTCGACTGTATAATTGAATCAATATAATTGAAGCATGATTCATTAGAAAAAATACAGCAACACATAAATCAAGCCTATTGGGGGGAAAAAAGCAGAACTGTGAATTTAATGTACATAATTAGCCAGGAATAATACACAATTTGGAGTGTTGCTGTTGCAAAATAAGAAACAACTAAGAGGCAACCTCTGATTCTGAGAAATTAGTGACAAAATTTTAACCTCCATGTTAAAATGTTCTGGTACTAAAAAAAAACAAAAAACATTTTGTATACTGTAGATCTCCATAGCTAGATTTCCCATTCATGACAACTGCTCAGGGGATGAACTTTTATATAAATCATCAGTTAAAATTACATTTAGCCATAACATTATGCATAATTAGGGGTATAACCAATATGAGTGACAGCTACACAGAACGGCGTGTAGGGTATGGACGATGGACAATCAAAGGTTATTGCTCGTCAAGTTCCAGAGAGATTTATCTGTCGGCTTTGCCTCTGACTGAAAACACTCACACTTGAGACTCCCTCCATAAATGCTAAATAGACCAATGAGGAGACCAGTGCAGCAGTTGTTGCTCAGAATGCTGAGGATTGCATTCATGTAAACCTGTGATTTGTGTCACGGTCAGAGATGCTGTTAAAAAATACAAAGTGGTCAAGGTGGCCTTAAATGATGTCCCATATCTGACCTTGTCCACGTTGGGTTTGATGCAGCGCACGAAGAAGGGGTTGGACACACTGAGAGTGGCCATTAAGGAGTGCAGAGAGTCCTGTGTGACAGAAGAGAGGATCGATCACATAAAATACACATTCGGACAAAGAACAAGATCCAGTGATCATTTTTTATATTCATCTGGATCATGTTTTATTTATGGAATTGAAAAATTGGTTTGCTTTCATGAAATTGGAGGAATAATTTATGTTTTTCTTTCGGAGTTTGGTGAAGAACGTTGCAGGAGCACCCACTCTGAACTGGGAGCTCACGGTGGGTTTCCTGCGGGCGGTGCCCATCTTCAGAGGCTCTTCATTGTTCCTGCTGCCCACTTGCTCAAACAAGTCATAGATGAAGTCCAGCCTGACACACACACACACACAAAATCATACTATATATAAATGTGCACTAGGCAATGATCATGACCTCTAAGGAACTTCACATTTATGCTTGGGTGTGTTTGAAAATGTCGAACCTGCTGTCCTTTAGCATGTTCAAGATATCGTCTCTAAATGTATCTCTGTTCTTCTCCAAGATGCCTCTGACATCATACAAGACCTGGAAACAGGATGACAAAAATAATAAAGTAGGGTGCAATGAAAAAATCCCTACCAACTACTAATGTGCAGACAGAGATGAACAAACAGAGAGAGAGAGAGAGAGAGAGATAAAGAGCCCACCTCTCCAGCGTAGTGCTTAATGCCAAACTGATGATCCGCAAGACGAGGCTTCACGTAGTACGGGTTCGTCTGAAGATACAAAACAACAACCATTAAACAACACCCATCTGTTTTGGCTCCGTCTGAAGATATCTCCATAATAATGTGTTTGTGTGAGAGAGACCCACCGAGTGTCGGCCATGCAGTTTCTCCAGCAGAGTGAAATCTGTGCCTTTAGGGAAGCGGCTCTCCTCATTAACCAACGCCAACATGCCCAGTTTCTACAAACACACACTCATTAATCTTTACACACATACGCAGCCTCTCAATTTACAAAGGGTTTATAGAAATGAACTTTCCATCAGTATTCACAGCAATAAGTGTGATTTTATTACAGACTGATTACTTTTTCAATCAGATCCAGACATTCTGCGTTGTCCATCCAGTCTATGGCTTCCCAGCGAATTCCCTCCCTGCACACAGACACACACACGCACACAAAGGGGTTACAGTATAAGTGAACCATGTTCCCATAATTTTAGTAGTCAGGTATGTATAATTTATTCCAAAGGTATTGGCACCCCTCAAGAAAACATGCCGATATACACTAAAATAAACTAAAATTTCCTGTTCTCAAGCAAAAAAAGATTTACATAATCATCAAAAATTATATCTATGAATCCAGATCCATGTTCCCCTGGTATATAAATACAAAGTCACATTGTACATGAGTAAAATCTATTTATACATCACAGTCACCTTAGGGAAAACCCAATAAACAATACAAAGAAAGGTATGTGGTTGTGCTCATCATTCTTTAATTAATTAACAAAGTGTAACTGTTGGTATACAGTAAGAGAAATGAAACAAACTTCTGTGTGGGAACGCACATATGTGTGAAGTCAGCGCATACTAGTACTGTATGCACGTGTTAAAATCTTCACCTGTTGTACTCAAGTTGCTCCAGAGAGAAGATGTGTTTGTTAAAATACTCCTGCAGCTTCTCATTAGCGTAGTTGATGTTGAACTGCTCGAAGCGATTCACCTGCAGAAAGAACGAACAAGATTTGCCTAAACATGAGTGTGTGAAATTCCACACCGTGTGTATGTTAACAGTGTGGATCACTGTTTCTGTGTGTGACTGTAGTAAATCACTGCTGAAAGAGACATGTTTGTATATGTGTGTGTGTGTGTGTGTGTGTGTGTGTGTGCGCATCTGTTCACCTCGAAATTCTCAAAGCCGAAGATATCGAGGATGCCGATGGATTTGAAGTTGTCTCGGCCGTTGATCTTCCGGTTGATGCGCATGATGATCCAGGAGAAACACTGAGAGTACAGTGCCATGGCAACCGAGTCTCGCGAATCTATTGCCTAAATAAAGTGATAAAAGTGTGTTTTTATGAAGGAATGTTGTTACAAATGTATAGATAAGCATGATTGAGAATATGTTTGTATTTTCAGAGATGAAAGATTGAAAAGTACACAAATTTTTTACTTGGTCCTCCATTTACATTTGTACTTGAGTAAAACCTTTAAATTTACTTGTCATGAGTACTAAGCTTGTAATAGCTAACTGTAGCCTTAAAGTCATAGTAAAAGAGTTTCTCTCTCTCGCCCTCTATCTCTTTCCAGTCTGTGAACATTCTGATTTCATTACTATCCGTAACCATCTCCGCTTCTGATTTCAAACACCTGCTACATGATTAAGCATTTCATGCAAGGAAGGCAAATCATGCAATTATGCCTAATAGTCAGAAGGTGGCTTCAAATACCACGCACCACCCTGGCAATGCAATGCAGTAATGTAGTGAAGGAGAAAGTACAGATATTTTGTACAGATACGTGAAATACGTACTTAAGGAGCGTAATGAAGTAAATGTGCATAGTTACCTCCCACCTCTGAAAAGAATAAAAAATAAAGGGAAGTAAAAAAAAAAAACATCCTAAAAACATGACATGAGTGTGGCATTTGAGTGTTGATTCGAAAATAGCTAACACGCAAAACTGCCAAGTTAATATATTTTACAAGTTAATATATTTTACAAGTTAATATATTTCCTTTAAATACAGATGAATACCAAGAGTTTGAAAAATTACAATATAATAATGTTATCATATCTAATAGTCAGAGATAGGAGGTAACTAAGTACATCTAAGTACATTTACTTTGTTACTGTACTTAAGTACATACTTCACATATCTGTTCTTTACTTGAATAGTTTTATTAGTGGATCCTTTTTTTTTTACTTTTACTCTCCTCAAAAGCACAGAAAATATCTATACCTTTACTTAATTACATTTCTGCATAGTGTTCCGCTAACTAAGAACAGTCATGTATAGTATTTGAAGAGCTAATTTCGCCACCTGCTAACTATTATGCGTAATTGCGTGACTTGCCTTTCCTTCGAGACACGTCTAATAACGTAACAGGTATTTGAAATCAGAAGCAGAGCAAGTTGCAGACAGCGATGAAAACAAGAAGGTTAACAATCGGGAATTAGAGAGAGGGAGAGAGAAAGAGAGAGGGAGAGAGAAAGAGAGAGAGAGAGATTTTTTTCCTAAGAAAAAGGCTACTGTGAGCTAAAATAAGCAGTACACTTAAGTAAAATGTAAAGGTGAGTACTTCTGTACTTTCACTCAGATACACAAGTAAATGGAGGACTTCTACTTTTACTTGAGTAATATTTGCCCCGGGCCCTGGGGAATCTCTCTACTTTTACTGCTCTATATACAATATATCTAGAGGTTTCAGTTTTTTTTCCGATCATTTATTCCATGATAATGATATCGATGAGCAAGAACACTTATTAGTTTTTTGCTGACCCTGATAGCTGACCATTTGTACAAACCAATGGCAAGTTTAAAATCTGCTTCTTTCTAAGTGTGTTTATGAATTTTGGGTTGAATGTGTATCACCTGCTCTATAGTAAGCGGGGAGCAGATCTCTTCTCCTCTCAGGATCATGGAGCGCTGAGTCAACACCTCAGACAACTGGAAGGAGTCCAGCCCCAGAAGCTCACTGACGTTAGTGACCACTGCAGAGAGAAACATGATGATGATGATGATGACTTTTAGAAGTGTTAATAGAGTTGATCTCTTCCATTTTCAGTTTATGTGACAATAAAGCCAGTGGAATAATAATATAGTAAAAAAGAAAAAGAAGAAGGAGGTCTTTGCTAGTTTAAAGCCTTTACTGCATCAGATGTCGCATTATTCGCAGTGTAAAGAGGACGGAGGTACTTTTTCGCACCCTGCTTGGTGGTGATCTGAGCGCCCCCTGCTGTCATGAACTCGATGTTGCCCAGCTGCAGGACTCCAGACAGCAGCTTGAACATGTCTCTGATCTCCTCCTCACTAAACTCCAGGACCTTCAGCGCTTCCTAAAACCAGAGCAACAGGGATCAGCAACAGGATGTGTGTGCATGGGTGCGTGTGTGTACAGCCTTATCATGTTCCTTGTTACGTTTGTATCCTTTGTACCTTTAATATATACGGTATAACCTGGAAATATGGATATCTAATATTAAAGATAAACTGAAGTGCATCTTTGCAGACATTTAACAAATACTTGTTTATACTCATAAGTACAATTTGATACCTTTATTTCTGACAGTGCAACAATAATCTGCAATAACAGTGAAAACATCTTTGTATATTCTACCAATCTGGCAACCTCATCCAAGTGGGCATTATATTGCTGCTGATGTCGCAACTTCTAAAGGGCCGGACAAAATGAGAAGGATCTCTAGTTCAAAATCTAGCAAAAGTCAGTCAGCCGTCTCACCATGACACTGTCATAGAGCTTCTTATCGTCCAGACTGCGGTCCTTTACGCAGCCAGATTGACTCAGGTAATTAAACAACTCAGGAGGTTCAGCCAGGAAATACGTCTCTAAAAAAAACAAAACACCCAGGACTATAAGACCAAGATTTGTACTGTACTGTATGTGCATGCAATGAAAAAACTCATTATTTAGGGAAATACAGTATGTGGAAAGATGTGGTGTGATGTTAAGAGGCAGTTTATATTCTGCGCTACTGTGCAGAATCATTATACAAAGTAATTACACATGAAATAAACAAGATTTCTGCTTCTGGAAATTCAAATATGTTTGCTCTGTCCCAGAGACCCTAATGTTAATGAGTTCTTCTGTTGATTCAACAGAACCGTCTGTACACTGTGTGTGTATTTGTGTGTTGCTCCACCTTTCTGCTCTTTATCAGCACCGGCCAGCAGAGCGTAGAAGATGTGATAGTTCCTCTCTCCGGGGTTCTGTCTCACCACACGGTTCTGGAACAGACACAAGCTCAGATCCTCATATATATACGTACCTCAACAGCGGCATTTAGTGGTCACTTGCACCTTCTCAGGGACAAGCAAAAGGTTTCTTGTGTTACCTTTTCCAGAAGATCTTCGGCAGGAAAGTTAAGTAAAAATCTGATTGTTTGGTACAACAATGCAATTAAGAGCTCTGAGCCACCTTGGCCAGGATCGTCATTCACAGCCTTCTATGAAAATGTTTTTTAAATGTTTTACTGTAGCTAAGAGTGTACTGTTCTGTCTCAGTTTGATTCCCATTATTGATATATCGTGTACATGTTATACAGGTAAGTAGTTAAGTGATGGGAAGGATACAGTCGACGATGCAGCCTCCTTGGATATTGCCGCTCTGACTGAAATGAAGCTGGATGAACTTCCCGAAGCGACTGGAGTTGTTGTTGTAAACCGTTTTGGCGTTTCCGAACGCTTCCATAATCGGACTGTTGAAAAGAGAGGGCAGAATAGTTATTTTCGGATTTTTTAATCACTTCATGTATATTCTCCTTGTGTAGCACATTTGTATCTACAGTATGATAACATCTGCACATATGACCTGCTCTGTACGATGGCTTGCTCGACGCAGGTGGTTTTCTCCGGAGCCCCCGATGAATTGTGGCTCATGACAGACAGAAACTGTAGCAGAAGTTTAGTGCTTTCTGTTTTACCGGCGCCGCTCTCTCCACTAAAACACACATACATACAGACAAACACACACAGACGCACACAGACATTTATCGGACGTTAAAGCTTTTATTTGTCCTGAGATGTTGTTAGTGCTAATAGAGTCCTGAGGCTATTCTGGAGCAGAACTAATGAAACTCAGCTTTCAGGCTTCCAGAGTTAATGTGATTATAACACAACAAATAGCGTTCATTAGATTCCACTTGTTGCGAGACACAACATCGAAAGCCTGCAACCAACAATGAGAAACATTTCTGTCAAGGGACATGAGAATCAAGTTACTGTACCACATTTGTGCATGAGGAACGTCTGGAGTGTACAAGTAAACAAACACTGTTTTGAGGCATTCTGTAAAAATGGCTATAAATAATGAATTATCCTGCTGTACTTGTATTCTCCTATAACAGCATGCCATATCATGTTTTCATCATGCGAGGCAATAACCACTACAACACTAAATCTAAATCACAATGCATAAGATTTAAGTTCAATTCATGAAAACCACTCAATCTGTTTATTCAAATGCACGTCCTTCTGTTGCTCACGTTTTATAGGGCAAGAGCTTATTTTCTTTAGGGCTCCACTCTAGACACAACGAATTCTCTAAAGAAGTAAAAGATCTTTATAAGTTACGTTTGTGCATTCTGTGAGAATGTGTTTCAGAGAAAAAGTGTACCTGATGAGCACACACTGGCTGTCGTGTCTTTTCCAGAGGCATCGGTAGCTCTCGTTGGCCACGGCGAAGATGTGAGGCGGGAGCTCGCCCAGGTGATGTCGACTGTACAGCTCTACCGCTGAGGGATCATACAGACCTGTGATCTGCTTGTACGGATTCACCGCTGCCAAGATGGAGCCGATGTTCGTCTGAGAAAAGAAAGAGAGAGGGGCTCTTTTTAGCCTAAATTATACTAGGAGTGCTGTGCAGAATAACAGAACACAGTTATGAGAGTAAAAGCTCCCTTTATTTGTCTATATAATCCCCTGATACACTAATGCACTTATCCCAGTGATTCATTAGTGCTTGGATACCATCGAGGTAGAAAGTTTTCTCAGTACACCAGAGCCGTGAGATCGGTCTGCCTGCTTCACATCTGAAACGCCGGCCTCCCAGGAACTCCTTTAATGGCCCAAGCATGCGGAAATGGCTTGGAGCGAGGTCAGGACTGTACGGGGAATGGGGCAACTCCTAGCCGAGTTCCTGTAATGTGCAAGTGGTGTTGGCGAATGATTGTGTGCACAGTTCCCACAGACAGATGCGTCTCTTCCACAAGTTGGCGATAATTTATTTGTCGAATTTCAACTGCAGTAGGGTCTGAGCGACCTCAGCTGGGATCATCATTCACAGACGTACAGTCTTCTTTAAAACGTTTGCGTTGTTCAAATGTTTTACTGCAGGTAAGAGTCTCAAGAGCTTGAAGTCTTCTGTAAATGTCAATTGCTTTTTACACCTTTAAGTACCTGAAATTTCATCGCAAGTAATAACTGGTTTGATCACATGGTTTGTCCCAGATAAGACAAAGTGTTTTTCATGGAGATCATTTACATTTAGGCTACAGACAGTGAAGCAGTGTGTTTAAAACAGATGTAAACCAGAAGGAATTTCAGTTATCTGGTTAAAAATGTCAACTTCCAGAAAGAAAAAATAGCAGCTGATGACGCAACAACTAACATATTTTGTTGATTGACATTAACGTAAGTAAAGTTAGATTTTTAAAAAATGCTGTGCCATTCTTATAAAAATTACAAAATTATAAACATTGGCAAATTTATTTAATATAACAGAATGAATCACTTTAGGATATGCTGTTATAGATCAATAAGCATTACTGGTTGAAATATGAGGCCATGGCATCAACAAAGCATATGGAGGGCACATCATTAACCATTACTAATGATGATGAAACCTGAGCGTCAGATCATTCCACCAAAAAGAGAAAGGACATTATACAGAACAGGAGTGGTCCAACAACTGAGTCCTGAGGCACCCCATGAAATAAAATTCTGTAATTATGTTCCACAGTATCAAAAGCTGTCCAAACTTGAGTTGATTTTCAGAAAAGTCTCAGAAGTGTTTTCCTTAGTTGACCTAAATATGTTCCAGAAAAAAGAATTATTGCACAACAGGCAGTCATGAAGCGGAGGGTGACCCTTAGCTTATCATGTTCAAGGTGAACAATTAAAAAATTTAGAACAAAATCAAAATACTATTGTAGTTTTTTATATATCTCTTTCACATTGTTTTCCTTGGTTTCCGGGTTCATACACGAGTCAGGAAGCCGATTAAGGCAGGAAACCTTTTAATCAGAAACCTTTTCCTTTTGCGCTTCGTGTGAGATGTTTTGAGGAAATTCCGGTTATTGACAAAGCTCAATGTGAAACGCCAAACTTACACAGGAAATACCTACAATACCTACAAAAAGAAAAGACTCCTGGTCTAGATTCTTGACATCTATACAGTATGACCATTTCTGTGATGGTATGTGCCTAAACAATACAGTTAGTTAAAACAAATGACTGGTTATGGTTATGCTCAGGAATATTTGGCAGCTGGCAATGGTATGGTCATTCAAATCAAAAAGCAAATGCATTACCCACTGATTTCTCCACAAGATATGGTTAAGTAGGGCTGAATGTTATAGTGTTATACAAAGGGTGATGTAATTGCTTACGTAGATGTGATCCTTCTGATAGCGCTGGTGAAGGTTATGCATGATGGCGCCCTCGTGGAGCTCGGCCAGCGTGGACATGTCCTCCACGCCATCGATGCTGCTCTGGTGCATGGGGTACACCTTCTCCCTGTTGACCTCTGCCTGCTGCAGGTACAACACCTGGAAAAAGAGGATAGAGCAGAGGATTAAGTATTTTTTTTATATGTAATTTTTTTATAACTATATGTTCGTCTATTTACCTAAATAAAAGGGGACCAGCTACTGACCCCTGAGGTACTCCTTGTGTAACTACTGAACAGGTTTGGTATTTTAGCTTTAATTAAAGTCAGTTCATGAAGCATGGAGCACTTTTAACAACAGACAGTGTTATTAGGCACAGCAGACACAAATCTGTTCTTAATCTTATAAACAAAAGTAAATATTTTTTATTTTATTTTTTAATTTTTCTTACCACTCAGAGGGGGAGTCACAATTTTGCACATGACTGTACAATGCATTGTTATTTTTATTTTTAAATGGCTGGATAAATTTCTTGTTCTTGTGCCCTCTGTTGTTGTATACTACATACACGTCTATGTGTGGTTGTGTGTGTGTGGTTGTGTGTGTGTGTGCTGCTAACAATATCCTGTTTTAAATATACTGTGTTGTAAAAATCTGCTTTTTGCATCATCGCCATCTGTGTCTTTCAGTATTACATAAAATCATACAATCATGCCAGCTGTAACCATAGCAACCACGCAGACAAGCAGTTTGTGAACAGAAAGCTGCAAATCTGACAGATTTGGAAATCAATCAGTCTCTGAAGAATGTGTGTGTATGTGTGTGTGTGTGTGTGAGAGAGAGAGAGAGAGAGAGAGAGAGAGAGTTTGCCTTAAGACTAGTGTCTTTTTTGTTACTTTTCAGTCCTTTGAAATCAGTCATGGTGCTTTAACGTGTGAACTTTGTTCCTCACCATAAACAACTCTCAAACACACACACACCCCGATCCTACGGAGAACGAAAAAATCTTAATTCATGCAAATATGTGTGTGTCTCATTCATGCAACAGGATAAAGGTACCTTTCTCGTTATCACATAAAGATGAAAGTTGTCGCTTTCATCAACAGTACTTTATAACCCTAATAATATGGTGTGATATAGCCCGGCAGCTTACACCAACACCACAACAGAGCATATAACAAAAAGAAAATTAGCATATTAGCGTTTATGTTAAGAAATTACAAATCCTCTCACATTTACCGTTCCCCAACTAATCTTGGCTCCATTCTTACTCCTCTAGCTGACATCTCTGTCTCTTCTCCAATCCATTTCTCCTCCTCCTGTACCTCATTACTCCATCACTCCTTTACACTTGTTCTTTTCCTTTTTAAAAGAAAATTGGCTGTGTATTCAGGCAGGCTGATAGCCTAAGATCAACCTGTCTGAACTGTCACCTTATCTCAGGGCTGAAATTGAGTACTGAAATTTGACTTGATTGAAACAGATAAAGTAAAGCCTTCTCTCTACAGCAATGCAGCATATTACAATCAGTGCAGGACCTTCTCATGCATGCTAATTTACACCTAGCAGCAATTCAGCAAAATCTTTTCATCAGCTGGCGTGCATCTGCGAGGTTTGAGGAAAACGGAGAACCCGGAGGAAACCCATACAGACAGAAACCCCAGGTTCATGATTGAACTGGAGACCGTGTACAGCATTGAAACTGTAAAACTGTGTGTGTGTGTGTTTGTGTGTGTGCGTGCTGGTGTCAATGGTGTGCATTTATGCTGACACTGCAGTGCAAGGGAAGTGCACGCTCTACTTAGCAGCACACACACACCTTTTGTGCAGAGTGATCCACTTACTCCGTCTGATATCTATAGGCTTTCTACATGATTCACATAAAATGCAGGAGAGAAGGGAGAAAGAGACAGAGAGAGAGAGAGAGAGAGAGAGAGAGAGAGGGTAGGCCTGTAGACATGACTGATCTACATTACTGTATTCAGTGTTACAATATGAACACATACCTGTATATATTTATATACAGTTTATATATATACTGCATATTTATACAGTATGTGTGTTTGTGTGTGTATGTACACATTATATAAGCTGACACACAGAGGGAGAGGCCTGAGGGAGATCTACTGCAAAACTGATAGTAAGTGATATTATTAAAGGAATGTCGTGTTGTCCTTGTATTAATTATGAATGAGGTGATGAGAGGAGAAAGCTACAGTAGTAGGTGGGAGAGGAGGGTGTTACGAGACACAGAAGGAGACACAGATGGAGAGAATGATACTCTGAGATAGATAGATATATAGATATTTTGATGTCACAGAAGGTTTATTCAATTTAACAATTTGTTTGATCTGATTAAAAGCGGAATTCATAAATTACAATTGATTTGATTCAATTCAGACCCCACTTAAAGGATGAATTATTAATCACCATAAGTATTAACTACCCCATGGGGCAAAGAATTGCCTCCCTCAAGACAGGAACGGGAGCAGTGATGTTTTATCCCAGAAAGGTTTTTATTTTGTAGTTTGTTTTATTAACAAATTATGATTCAGAATCAGTTTTCAGCCAGTTTGCATGATTCACTTAAGAACAATGCATTTGTACTGGAAGCTGTTTTAATCAGCACTAGGTGTTAATGTACTTTCTGATGTACGCTCTGACACACACACACACACACACACACACACACACAAATGCGATTGCACACTCACTGGAATATGTATAGGTATCGAACAAATACAGATTCAGCTATTCTGTGCATAAAACATGGACGTGTGTTTAGTGAGGAGACAGGTCGCCTCTGGAGTGGCCCGTTTCCATAGCAACCATTTCCTCCTGTCTCCAGTCTATTAGTTGGGGGTTGATGGTGGCTAGACGGTAAGAAATAGAGGAGGATGAGGGATTGCTATGATGCTTCATACCATGTATAAAGCTGTGGCTCCATCACAGCTCCATCGTTCACATACATACACCCACACACACACACACACACACACACACACAGATACAACTGTGCCATCCTGCATGAGTGCCCTCTCATAGCTGAATCTAGGCCAGTGGTACTATTATTATCTCGCGCCAACAACCACGGCATTTCAAACCATTACACACACCGCATGAGTATATATATAGGCACCTGAGATGAGTATTCATGAGTACACACTTTATAGGCACCTTGAGATGCACCTGTATATAGGTGCATCTCAATAATTTAGAATATTCTGAAAAAGTTCAAATTTGGAGACTCATAGTGTCACACTTTAATTTCCTGAGCCTTTAAATGGTCTCTCAGTAGTCCAACATTTCTGTGTTAAAAATCTTTTAACACTTCAAATTTTCTAAGATTTGGGGTTTCATTAGCTGTAAGCCATAATTATCAAAATTAAAAGAAAAATAAACACTTCAAATATATCAGTCCATGTTTAATGCATCTATATAGCATATGCGTTTCACGTTTTTAAATGAATTACTGAAATTAATACATTTTTGGATGATATTCTAATTTATTGAGATGTACCTATAATACACTCATTACACCTAGTGCAGGACTTTAGAGTAAGTGTTAACAGCTATCCGCTACGGAGCAGTGCTACACACTTCAGAGAAATAAGGAACCTGGTTAGTGTAAACACACACACACACACACACACACACACACACACTCACATCTGGCATGCCGTCACCAATTCCACAATACATTACAAGCTCAACCTTTCAGTCATATGTCAACCATTCAAACATAAAGGTCAAGTGTGTGTGTGTGTGTGTGTGTGTGTGTGTGTGTGTGTGTGTGTGTACAGGACACTAGGTGTGCCTAAGATAAAGGTCAAAAAATGAAAAGTACACACAAGACACAAAAAATAAAATAAAAAAAAGTTAGAAAGACAGGAAAAAAGAAGGAGAGAGAGAGAGAGAGAGAGAGAGAAAGCAACAGAGACCTACAGAGGGGACAGACAGAGAGACACAGACCGAAAGGCAGAGAGTGAGGCAGCAACAGAGAGACAAACAGAAAAGGTAGATAAAGAGAGGGAAGTACAGCGTGACAGACATATAGGCATAGAGACAGACAAAGAGACATAATTATAGACAGAGAGCAAGATAGAGAATGACAGAAAGAGAGAGAGAGAGAGACCGAAAGCTAGATAGACAGCAAGCTAGATAGAGAGAACAAAAACAAGACACAGGGAGACATACAAAAGCAAAGGGAGAGACAGAGAGAGACACACACAAGTAGGAAGAGGAAGATACACAAGAAAACAGAGAAGGAGAGAGAGTGAGAGGTTGAAAGAAAAAGAGGGAGAAAGCAAGACCGAGAGAGACACACAAGCACAGACTGAGATAGAGACACAGAGAGAGATGGAGATAGACAGAAAGCCACACAAGGCAGAAAGACTGAAAGCAAGAGAGAGAGAAAGAGAGAGAGAGAAACAGAAAGACAAAGATACAGAGAAACGCACAAGCAGACAGACAGAAGAGAGAGAGAGAGAGAGAGAGGGTCCCACCTCTCCATAGTCAGTAGTGAGGACGATGGTTCCGTCTCCGCAGGAGTTGACTGTGGAGGGAAGCAGCTGCTCTTTCTCCTTCACCCACACACGCGTCCCCTGTAACACACACCACCAAAACACACACCGTTCAACACAAATACACACAAGCACAGTGTGTGGCAAACTGACAGAATAATTTTACAACCCAATATTCTCTTTTTAGAGCATCGTCTCATGGACGACTCACAGAGTCTCACAGTCTGGACGTCACATGAGTTA
This sequence comes from Platyallabes tihoni, assembly GCA_030068045.1. Classification (NCBI taxonomy): domain Eukaryota; kingdom Metazoa; phylum Chordata; class Actinopteri; order Siluriformes; family Clariidae; genus Platyallabes; species Platyallabes tihoni. Next base: position 34,672,973 of record JAQQZS010000036.1, read on the forward strand.
CATGTTTTCTGTTCTTATCTACACTTCTCACACAGGAGGAGCGGACGTCGTTCCATATCACATTTTTCCTTCTTCCCTTAATCACACCGATGCTCTTCTGGTCGGAACCCATAGCGAAATTTTGTTGCTCAGAATAAGCTTTATCTTGTAATGAGACAGCTCAATTCAGTCTCATGAGACAAGCTCGACTTTGTCTCTTTTATTTCTTCTAAACCCCACTTAGGAGAAACAAAAAGACATAACTGAGACACAAAGCGAGATACTTTTAAGAAAAATTTGAGAAATCTGAGATGTACATGAGAAACAGAACTGCATTTGAAGGAGAAGCAAATGAGCCATATATAAGAGCATAAGTAAGATTAAATATAAGATTAAAGTCAGATATAAATGAGATGCATGAAACATCAAACTAAATTTTATTTCATTTTAACTAACTAAACACACATGACTAAGCTAAAATTTTTTAAAGGATCATATCAGAACATATCGGAAAACCCAAATGTACACTTTACAAGTACTGTATACTTTATGTGTGGGAAACACTGCTTTGGGGAAACAAAAAATATGTGAGTCGCACACAAGACAAATATGAATTATCTTCTAAGATTTAGAGGTAATGAGCCATATTTGAGACACATTTGAGAATAAAAAAAAAAAACAGCTAAAATCTCATTCAAGTCTCTAAGACGGCTCATTTCTGCATTTCTGCACAGTCTCATTCAAGTCTCTAAGATGTCTCATTTCCGCTTATGTGAGTCGCACACAAGACAAATATGAACTTTAAACAAATATGAAATATGAAATTTAAAGGTAATGAGACACCTTTGAGAAGATGCAGAAAACACCTAAATCTCATTCAAGTCTCAAAGACGGCTCATTTCTGTCGAGGAGAAAAAGAAGAGATTAACATGAGATCTCATCCTGGAGTTTCATTGCTATGGGAATGCAGCAGGTCCGAGTCAGCATTGCAGAGCGGGGGTTTGAGCGGAGATCGATTCGCCTAAAAGACATTCGATAGATATTCGACCACATGCACGCTGCAACAGATAAGCACTAGTTCATGGAAAACCGCCAGATCATACCGCTACGCACAGAGCTTTAATGCATCTGAAAAAAAAAAAATCCATTGACAAAATATTATAATATACTGTATAAAGTTTGTGTCTGAATTGGTTAACTGAAAATCGAATCATAGAAGCAAAAAACAAGTAGCAGCAATTAAACACAGGGTCAAGACTGATAGATGGACAGATGTGTGGTTTCCTTTAAACTGCTGGGAAGAATGAGAGGAAAATAAATAAAGAACAGAGAGGAAAAAGCAAAAGAGAAGTTTTTTCGGTAACAGATGGTCGAGGTTCTGCCCACAATGTGGCGTGTCTCCTAGAGATAATAACACTACAGGAGGAACAAAAGAGACCAAACCCATAAACCCCTTTACTATGGACAGCTGGGGCAGGGGCAGGATAATGTCCACACACACACACACACACACACAAACACACACTAAAACATACTCAACAGATTTTTTTATCTGTATGTGCCATACTTTCAGTTCAACCATTACCAAATGGTGAACAGTGGTCCGGACCTGGACCGAGTGACAGTTCTATTTTGACCCTCATGCTTTTGTGGTAAAAGAGAATAATTGAGACAACAGTAATCTAGTGCTTTTTCTCCTCTAGGTGGATGTGGCTATACGCATCACTCAGCAAAGCCAACCAACACAATAGTTTATCATGAGTGTCCAAAAAATGAAGAGATAGATCAATATATGTTTATTTCTCCTGCGGTAAGTTTAAAAATGGTTTGTCTCATATGTTCTAAATCCTCTGACCATTTTTCATATCAAAGGTATCACCTCGTCATCTGCACACTCTGTTTAATCAGATCGGCTCTTCAACGTTGAATTTTCCTTTAAGAGTGTGTGACGTGACCCTGACACTGAACTACTCGGAAACCAGAAACTCACACTGGACTGTAATACACAGCCCAGTGTGAGTCTGCGCACATTTGCACAACAACCTGTTCCCTCATTATGATAAAACCACAACCACAAGCTCCATCTCAAGCTTCAGCCAAGCACTGTTTAACTTCAGAGCATGGCTGAAGCTTGAGATAGTGCTTGTGGTTTATATACTGTATATATACACACTCACCTAAAGGATAATTAGGAACACCTGTTCAATTTCTCATTAATGCAATTATCTAATCAACCAATCACATGGCAGTTGCTTCAATGCATT
>JAQQZS010000036.1:34675315-34693172 GCA_030068045.1 Platyallabes tihoni
GCCATGTGATTGGTTGATTAGATAATTGCATTAATGAGAAATTGAACAGGTGTTCCTAATAATCCTTTAGGTGAGTGCATATATATATATATATATATATATATATATATATATAATCGCTTTATCCTTTATTGCACATGGTGAAGTCATTACTTTACACTAAAACAACCTTTTATGTGTGTGTGTGTGTGTGTCCTCACTTTACTTTTTAACAATGAACTTAATCCTGTGACACTTACAGCGCTGGTAATAAGAACAGGAATCACTGACCATATAAGGAAATGGGCGTGTCCAAGAGGGAAACACAGGACAGGGACAGAAACCTGTCTATAAAAAAATACAGAAATGGCAGAAAGAAAATGTACAGTATGTAACATATGAGCATCGTCGCTAATCATCAGGCTACATTTCTCTTTTCTATCTTCCTCTTTGTCTTTCTTTTTTTTTCTCCTAGTACTCTCTCATCTCCTCTCCACTACATAACTGTTCATGCAGCAAGATATAAATGCGCAGGCTCTGCACTTTGCACTTCCTAGCAGATTTTAAAATATAAATGAGAGAACGAGGGAATGAGAAGTTCAGACATGTTCGGCCACAGGAAGTCTACAGTACACTAGGAGGAAGAAAGCATGAAAAAGGGATCGAAAAAATAGTCAAAGAAATATTCGCACACACCATCCATGTAGCTTAACCTACATTCTGGAAATCAGCTCAAAATTCCACAGAGGCTAAAGAATGCTGCATTATTATCTTGTACGATGTGCTCCTAATTATTTGTAACGCTCTGACACTTCACAAAAAGAAGCAAGAAGAAGAGACATAGCTTTGACGCGCGAGGCGATTTGTTAAAATGGCAGCCCATAAACACCATAATCAGCAGGATAACGCGGACGCCCACGCGGCCACTTCAGCCTTCGTCGTTATTATAGAAACCGCAGGGGAAAGCGTCCGAGCTAAATCAGGAAACTGTAAGCCACTGGTTTAACGGATAGAGTGTTAATTACACTGAGGGACCATCATTTGGTCTGTGAGAAACACTTACTCATGAAGGCAGAAAAGGAAAACCAACCCGAACAAGTCTTAACCTTGTAGCTCAAAACTGGTTTCAACAAAGTATTCAGGTATTTCCAATACTGCTCATTAGAGACTTGCGCACTTCCTGTTAAACTACTGTATGTACATTCTGCATTGCTGTGTAAGTAACATGCTAGCTAGCAAGCTAGCTAAATTTTCTGGATAGCATACTAGCAGAGTAACTTTTTTGGTTGTTTTGAAAAGGACATGGTTTCATGTCGTGGTCTCAGAGTAGAAGTCTGCTCTTTGTGATTTTGAATTTGATCAATTTAATAAAAAATCGTTAAATTTGCAGGAAAATTTTATTTGGATGTGACTGAAATAAGCGCTGTACCGTACAAAAGGCTACGACAACCAAGATGTTGTAATTCACTATAGCATGGCACAATACACTTATTATTACATTTATTATTACTTTTTTTTTAAATAACAAATCAGGACACAGCTGATTTGGTGTCAAACTACAGTACTTGCAAAAGTATTCATACCCCTTGAACTTTTCCACATTTTGTCGTGTTACAACCACAAACGTACAGTAAATGTATTTTATTGTAATTTTATGTGATAGACCAACACAGATGGTACATAATTGTGAAGTGGAAGAAAAACCATAAATGGTTTTAAAAACTTTTTACAAATAAGTGCATTTATGTTCTGCCCTCTTAAATCTGGGATAAACTTGTGGAGAAGTTTAAAGCAGAGTTAGGTTATTTAAGAATATCCCTAGCCTTGAACATCTCACTGTTCAATCCATCATCCGAAATGGAAAGAGTATGGCACAACTGCAAACCTACCAAGACATGGCCGTCCACCTAAACTGGCAGGCAAGGAGAGCATTAATCAGAGAAGCAGCCAAGAGGCTCATGGTAACTCTGGAGGAGCTGCAGAGATCCACAGCTCAGGTAGGAGAATCTGTCCACAGACCACAAATCTGACCTTTATGGAAGAGTGTCAGGAAGAAAGCCAGTGTTGAAAGAAAGCCATAAGTAGTCCCATTTGCAGTTTGTGACAAGCCATGTGGGAGACCCTGCAAACATGTGGGAGAAGATGCTCTGGTCAAACCAAAATGTAAATTTTTGGGAAATGCAAAATATTATGTGTGGTGGAAAACTAACACTGCATATCACCCTGTGTGAATACTTTTGCAAGGCACTGTACTGTATGTATAAGGGCATGTAAATCTTTTTTTTATTACAGATTTACTATTTTACAAAAAAAAAAAATATTATAAAATAGTAATTCTGTCTCTGTCATTCTGTCTCCCTGTCTGTCTCTCTTCTAAAATCAAAGTCTATTCTGCAGTTTTATTTCTTTACAAATCTGACACTCTTTATTTTAAATAGTTTTAAAAAATAAAGGAACCTCAGCACACTTAAACACCCTAATCATCTCCATTTCTGACATAAAAGTGCATTAACTTTTGCTCTCACATGGACGTTCCGTCCAAATAATAACATACACCCACACAGCTTTTTTCACGTCACAAACATAAAAAAAAAAGTTATACTGAATGAAACCAGTGATCTTTCTCTCTCTCTCACACACACACACACACAACCTGAAATCTTTTCCCAGAATCCTCTCATTACCTATGATGTCGTAATAATATGTTTAACTGCAGCTGGAAAGACGAACCACATCTGGTTAAAGTGTGACACCGGGAGCGGAGATTTCGGAGCTCACGTAATTTTTAGGCGTGACGTTTTTTAATTTAAACGTTGACGTATGGTTCCGGTTTCTATTTCTTTCTCCACTCTTTCGACAGACGGTTAAGAGCCGAGAGCCGTTACAACATATAATCAAAAATCACAGCCGCATTCGAACCTGTAATCATCGACTCACAGTGAGCAGAGGAAAAGTAATAAACACGTCCACATAGCACAGTACAGTACAGTACAGTCCTTACATAGAACATACACATACTGTACACACTAATATGTAAGGAATAAACACTATGTAACAATGTGATATACACTCTTTTTTCTCTTCTTCTCCCTGTCTGTCTATCTCTTTCTTTCTCTTCGCTGCTGTCTCTCTATGTCTGTTTGACTGCCTCTTTCTCTCTGTGACTTGCTGTCTATCTGTGTCTCTTCTCTCTGTCTGTCTGTCTTTCTCTCCCTCTGTTTTGCTGTCTCTCTCTAAGTCTGTCTGCTGATCCTTTTCTCTCCATGTCTTACTGTCTCTCTCTCTCTCTTTTCTCTCTGTCTGTCATTCTGTCTACCTGTCTTTCTCTCTCTCTCTCTTTGCTGCTGTCTCCCTACAGTATGTCTGTCTACCTGCCTCTTCTGTCTGTGACTTGCTGTCTATCTGTCTCTCTTCTCTCTCTGTCTGTCTCTCCCTCTGTCTTACTGTTTCTCTTCTCTCTGTCTGTCCGACTGTCTGTCTGTCATTCTGTCTGCCTGTCTTTCTATCTTCCTCTCCCTTTTTTCTTTTTGTCCATGAGTCATTCTGTCTCTGTCATTCTGTCTCCATGTCTGTCTCTCTCTCTCTCTTTCTTGCTGTCTCTCTATGTCTGTGAATTTTTATCTGTCTCTCTCTTCCGTCTTGCTCTCTCTTTATGTTTGTCTGCCTCTCTTTTTCTCTTCATGTCTTGCTGTCTCTCTCTATGTCTGTCTGCCAGTCTTTTTCTCTCCATGTCTTGCTGTCTCTCTCTCTCTCTGTCTTGTTCTCTTATCTTTATTGCTGTCTGCCTCTCTCTCTCTTCCTTAATGTCATCATGTCTTGCTGTATGTCTCTCTCTCTCAGACATTTCCCATGTTAAAAAGGGAGTGACCCGTGAATGAAATGACTCAGTAAATCGCTTTCTGTCCCCTTTCTCCCTCTGTCTTATTGCCCTTCTTCCTTCTGTGTGTCTCCTGCTCCAATTTACACCAAAAAAGGAGCACACAACCTCTCCTGAATTCCAAGCAGCCCGTCAAGTGTCTATTAAAACAAAGTTTAAAATGGCGCGTCCCCTGGCTTAATGAAGGAACGAATATAAGTATTAAATGTGACACGTAATAACAGACAAATGTACTGTACATCCATGTATGAAAATGAGGACACTGCTGCCATGAGTCAAGACAATTTTCTCTTCAGGTAATAAAACACATATATGCACAAACGCACACACACACATGCACGTCTCGGTTTATAATAGTGATCACAGAATAAGAATCTACTCCACAACCAAATTTACACCAGCGCATCAAAGATTGTGTCGAGGTCACAGGATCTGCACCTATAACGGAAACTGAATATTTCACATATACAGTATTCTGTAGCACTAACATACATTGATCCAATGATGGACATTTTCACACAGCTCTCCATGACATCCATCACCAAGCAAACAGCAGACAGGGAAAAAAGCGAATGAAAGGAAGATGAAATCTGCTGTCCATCGCAACACACACACACAACACAGAGACAAAAGAAAAGGAAAGATGAGAAAAGACAATATGAGAAGTTCTTTGATCAGCATCTGACTGAGAGATGAACAGAGGTGGATGAAGAAGGAGGAGAAGAATGCTGTATAGAGAGAAAGGTGTAGGCTGAGAGAGAGAGAGAGAGAGAGAGAGAGAGAAAGGCACAGATCAAGGCATTCCCTAAGACAAAGCTGCTTTCGGAAAATAGGTCATACATCCTGCCTAAAACCAGAACAAGAAAGAGCGAGAGGAAAAGGGAGAGGAGTTAAGCTCCAGTGCTAACAGCACACAATGTTAAAGCGCTCAAGCTAAAGAAGAACGACAGCTGACTCTGACCCTTGACCATTTCCACCAACATTCTAATCACACACACACCACACACAGATAATCAGGCATACTACAATGGGAAGGGGACCTTAGGACAATCCCTATCTAACAAAGTGACCAGCTGATGATGTCGATGATCTTAAAGGGTCAGTAAGCAATTTCCCTCTGGGATTAATAAAGTTCTTTGAATCTTGAATCTTGAACACAGCACCGAAGAATTTATGTTCGCTTAGGATGTCTGGTCTATTATATATTTTTAAGAATTACCGCAATTTAAGCTTGGTACAAAATGTTATATATTATTTTATCCTAAGGATAACTTTTGCACTTGACCTATTGCTCTCTCTTCCTCTCCCTCTCTCTCTCTCTCTCTCTGGTTATGAACAGTGTATGGAATGTGCCTGCCATGTGTTCGTGGAGTGTGTGTGGAGTGTGTGTGGCGGTCTGCGTTTTCAATCACTGGACGTTAGATTCACACACTCTAATGTCTAATGAGGCTTAATTTGCATATTTTTGGATCCTTTCCAATCCCCCTCACTGCACTCTGCCCTTCTAATCATGGAGAGAGGGGGTGTGTGTGTGCAACCACAGGCGTCAGTATTCCACAACTAAACCCCACGCCCTGATCTCTCTTGCTCTCTCTCTCTCTCTCTCTCTCTCTCACACACTATCACATGTGCACAATACTAATAACATGAGCACTGTGCAGTATGATGATATGCACTACAATGCAACAATTTACCAGTACAATTACTATCAAGATATTTTTTATAACATTATAACATTTATGACATTTTTATAATAAAAGGATTACAAACTGATTGGAAGCAGCTGATTTTTCAGTACTGAATCGTTATCATTGTAAAATGACATTTTCTTACCTTTCATTTATAAATAATTTGTTTATATTTGTTATTTATTAAGATCATATATACTGGAAGTATGTTGCCTTGTGAACATGTGTTTTGTTCCATTTCATGTACATTCTTACATATTTTTTGCATATTTTTTGCAAAATGAATTATTCCTAAACTATTAAACAAGAGTCACTTATAGCAACTTGTACAAGTAATTTTTTAAAAAGTACTTATTTTCAACTTAAATCTAAAAAACACACTTGTCAGTGCTACTTTATTTTTTTTTACCAGTATTGTTCCTTTTTTTTGCTTTTTTCACATGGCTGAGCACATAATTGCGCTTTTATTGAAGTCGACAAAGAGATTCTACAGGTTCATGATGTCATGATGTCAAACCGTAAGTAGTGAGCATATATCTCAGGTCATGTAGACATCTAAGAGCAAGCTGAATTTCAAAAGCAGATGTTAATGTAAAATAAATAAGTGGATCAGTGGCACAAAATTGCCCCGGTGTGATAGAGACAGGGGTTGTCAAGTAACAAATGGAGGTCTAGAGGTACAGTAGATCCCAAGTATTTTAGTGAACCGAGTTGAAAGAGATACTCTAGAAGACCCAACCAAGGTGTGAAAACATTGTCTGTGGTTTAGTGCCAAAGGTTTTTGAGATATGAACCAGTGCGGCATCAGTAGCTGATCCTCTTTTGGGGTCATGTTAAAGTATTTAGCTAAAACAGCTGATTGGAGCAGAAAATAACTACATCAGGGCAGATTGGAAAGATGTTTTACAGATTTCTTCCCTTCAATTAACCTCTCTGGTCCAATCAGTGAATTACTAATGAAGACCAGCAACCTGAAACAAAAGAGAGATTGTCTTGGCCATGTGGTTGCTTTTAGGTTGCCAGAGACCTGGATCATAGGGTATTCTGGAAATAAAGCAGGATAGATCCTGAACATGATGCCAAACCATCGCAGAAGCACACACACACACACACACATTCACTACTGACAATTTAGAAACACCAATTAGCCTAATCTGCAAGTCTTGGACTGTTGGAGGAAACCCACCATGCACGCAGAGAACATGCTAACGCCATGCACACAGACCTGAAAATGGGAGTCAAACCCCTGACCCTGGAGGTGCGAGGCCACAGTGCTAACCACTACGCCACTGTACAGTGCCAGATCAGATCTGCAGTGATATAAATTCCCACTGCAGAACAAGATTTAATCCTGCATACCTTGGCACACATAATACACAATGATAGAAAAAAGTTCTGATATCACCAGTCTTGTAGTTATTTACAAGATTGCTTAATTAACCCTTAAAAATCCTTTTGACATAGTTTCCCGATCCATATGAATCTCAGCTCAGAGGCAGAACAAATCAACAAATCAGCTTGAGGTGAAAATGGAATGATTTTGCATTTTGTATGTTCCATTCACTTTTGATTCAAAGCCGTCTTTATTGCTTGACTCCATTTGTAATAAATAGTGTACATGCTTTCATAGGACCACGAGGAGGTTTAGTCTCACTGAGAGACAGACAGCAGAAACTGTGATATCAGGGCCACGAACACTACAGTCATAGATACAAAGAGTGCAGTGACTGAATCTGGAAATATGGAGGAGATAAATCGCCTCAGGACGGTGATAAGCATCTTTCAGAGCTCCTTTTGTGTGGCTTATGCGCACCAGTAAGTCTTAAATGTCTTAAGTGATCAGGGGTGTGTCCCAGCATGTCCCATGGGGGGGACAGTTTAATCTTTGACCCCTAAGAATGACGTGTTAGTTCACATTATGATCTGTCATGATTGGATAAATCAACAATTTATTTGCTAGCTCACATGGCAGGACATGGTAGAACATTCAGCATGATGGAATCAAATGGGCAAAAAGTGGGTAGGTAGACAGTTACATCAATTAACAAGAAACCTCTGTAGTTCAGCTAGGGACCATAGAGGCCAATGGTGACCATTGCATTTATTCCCATTTTTACGACCCTGGTAGGACCACCAGTCGATACTCACATGCTACGGGCAATTTGGGAACGGCAATTAGCCTAATCTGCATGTCTTTGGACTGTAGGAAGAAATGCAACACACAGAAGGTGCATGTGACAGTGCTAACCACTGAGCCACTGTGCTGCCTAAGCATGTAATAGCATATAGTAAAAATGACTCTTAATTCACATGATAATCATAGCATTTTTTTTTTTAAATCAGACTCAAAAGACAGTAATAAAAACCCATCCTTATATCTTTGCATCCCTTTAAGTCAACATCACCCTCCCCATCCTCCTCCTTTTCAACACCAACCCCTGGCAGCACACCCTTCAATACTAATACATATACTGTACATATAAATCACATTAAAAAAAACATTTAAAAAATGTTTTTACAGCTACAGAGCCACCTAAATTGATGTAACTCTAACTGTAGCACAGTGTCTAGGTGTGATATTATAAACCAGGCCTTTGTATGGAAGGGATGCTATCCATCCATCCATCCATCCTTCCATCCTATTTAAACATCCGCGGTGTGGGTGTGAACAGCAAATGGGAGACTGGTGTTTTAGTGCGTTTTGTAGAATTTTAAACTGTGCACATATGTATAAGCTGTAAATATATATAAAGACAGACAATGCATGCATTCGACCTAAATGCATGGGCCATTTAATCTTGGATAAATTAAAACGTGCAACGTGCAGGTGCACTAAATTCCTCCTCACGTTCCTCACAGATATCATCTTGTTTTACTGGGAATATGCGTTATCATCATCATCATCATCATAATGCCATCTGCAATATAGTTTATACATACACACCCCTGCACTGTAGATGTTGCATGCATCTGTACATACATAAAATAAAATCATATTTGCATGCTGGATTATCTCTTAGGATGCAAGCATTATTATTATTATTATTATTATTATTATTATTAATTAGCTCACCTCTGTAAAGAAAGCATCCATATTTTAACGCACGCGACAGGCCGCTTTTCCTGGTCTCACCCAATAAATCACCGATGCTCGTGAAACGGAGAGAGAGACAGATATAGGGACAGAGACAGAATGAGAGAAAGAGAGAGAGAGAGAGAGAGAGGCGGCGGTCGCCGGTTTACGCTTCCCGCATAGCCGGCGCGCGCACCGGGCCTGTATCGCACATCCACTCCTTTTCCTTAATAGATCTTCACGGTGTATTTAAAAAAAGAAAAAGAAAAGGACGGTGGCCTTTCCTGCCCCCTTTCCTCTCCTCTTTCTTCCTCAGAGGTCCGTCCCCTCTCAGTGTCCTCGGCGGAGTGAATGAATGAGGGGCGGGAAGCCTTCCCCTTCCATGCACGCGCATGCATGCCACGCTAACGCCGGTTGTCACCAGTGTTCACCGCGCCAGGCTATAAAATCTATACACGCAGGTAGATCTGTTTACTGGCGATCTGTATGACCGTGCGTTAACGTGCACGCGACGCGCGCATGCGATCTATCACAGCCTCCTCTACGCGTGCGCTCGGGCTTGGAGTCGCGCGAGCGCCTAGGATAGGTCAGGTTGCCATGGCAGCGCTGCTTCACAGCGGTAAAATAGCTCCGATAGCTCATACCGTAGCGTCAAAACAGCGTAATAACATATCGTTTTAGAAAGGATCAACGTGAATACGCTTCGACAAGAACAATTTACATTTTCTGTCTTGTTTCATTATTAAAACTAATCCAGGCTAAATACAAGAGTACTGTGTGTTGTAGCCATGACATACAAAGGCGTGGGAATGAGATACTACATTGTGGCCATGACATACCAAGCCGTGGGAATGAGATACTACATTGTGGCCATGACATACCAAGCCGTGGGAATGAGATACCATGTTGTGGCCATGACTTACCAAGGCGTGGGAATGAGATACTATGTTGTAGCCTTGACTTACCAAGCCGTGGGAATGAGATACCATGTTGTGGCCATGACTTACCAAGGCGTGGGAGTGAGATACCATGTTGTGGCCATGACTTACCAAGGCGTGGGAGTGAGATACCATGTTGTGGCCATGACATACCAAGCCGTGGGAATGAGATACCATGTTGTGGCCACAACTTAATAAGATGTGGAGATGAGATAGTCCATGAGATATTATATTATGTCATGGCCACACTTTAGTAAATTGTGGCCAAAACACGCTATCTCATTTCCACACCCTAGTTGTGGCCACAGATTTTTTCCCCCCAATGTCACCAGAGGGGTTCTGTAATACCAGGGTACAGTCGATTCTAAGACCAAAATCTGCTTTCAATATTGGACAAAACATTGCATAGAACAATCCACAATCCCTCCCAAAAAAACAACATCCATTGTATAAAATATAAAAGACAAAGAGTAAGCAACAAAGTGATGTAAGAACATTTCCCCTCAGGATGTATGACATAATTGTGCAAATTAGAAACCCCGCCTCCTCATGCCCTTATGCCATTCCAAACAGCCTGAAGCTGTGTACTGTTTACAGCTTATTGTTTGTTCTTATTATTCGTGAATCAGTTATCTGATAGAAATTGTGCGTAATTAAAAACACCAAGACAACATTGTATAAATTATAGGAAGCCAAGAAGTTTTGTTTTCATTCTAATTATATTATCATACAGTAGGTTTAAGTGATTGTGTCTTGTTACTGTGCTGGTTTTATGCATGTTTTTCTTGTGTGCTAAAACTGTATTGCCAGAGTGGACAATTCCTTCAGGCCTGATTCTGCAGAAAAATGAACAGATCAAAGCTCGTCTCTTGTTACAGGTGGCTCGAAAGCACTTCTGGGTTACAGATAATGCTCTTTTGGTCATACGATAGCTACAGTATCAGAATTATTTTCAAAACTACACGAGAAAGTGAAACAATTTTCACATATGATTTCATTGCTTTTATAAGGTGATAAAAACGTTAGTTCTTATTGTTTAAAAAAGCTGCACATTGGTTGTGGTTTCTTTGTAATATGATAATGTGTGTTTTTTTTTACATATTGACTTTATAAGACAGCAAAAGAAGATGTGTTTGAAATATTACGGAAATGTAATGATAAACTTTTTAAAAGACTATTCTGTGTAGAGTCATGCATTATGTTTGGGCAGATAGGTGTTTGGATCACCGTTAGTGCAGACAGACAAAGTGTATATTAGTCTCCTCATGAGACGACATCCCTCTGTGGAGACCCTGGAGGCTGTAGTAGAACCACAAACACCAGTGCTGTTCATAAACCATGGTCTCTTTGTTTGTGTAGGCGTATAATGTCCAGCCTCCTGCTGGGGGTGCACGCTGGAGTCACAGCACTGAAGCCAAGGCTGATTTTAAGACTAAGCCTGGCCCCTTCTGTTGCATTGAGCTTAAAGGACAGCTTTTGTTTCTGGCGTGTGTCTGGGGAGTCGCATGTTTCTTCTGCCTTTTATTACTATTCCCCCGAACAGGTCTCAATGAGAGGCCTTCACTTCTTAATTAGTCGCCAGATGTTTTAGTTTTAATTGAGCTTTCTGTCTGAAATCCAGAAAAGCTTAAAAAAATTTAAAGACACTTAATTATTTAGTCTTATGAGCAAAGTTACAACATTTTGATACATAGCATGTGAATCAGGATTTCATTCATACTGGCTTGACATTTCTGTGCATCCGTAGCTTGAAAATAACCAAATGTGAATATGTTTGTTGTAATGAGATTTTTCTGTTGTCTTCTAAACATGCTAATACTCTGACTGGGATCCCAGGTCATGCAACAAAGAAACTGCATGAGGAAAAGGTTTGTTCTTTCATGCAGATGTATTAACTGTGCAGTCAGACCAATCAAAGACTGGTGCTGTCCAATGCATTTACAGTGGTTTAATCCAGGACTTGTTTGTTTGTATTTTTATGAAATATGTTTATGTTTATATTGTTTATAATTTAAATTATAATGATGTAATTCAGGCAGGGACAAATACAAATAATAAAAGTGCAAGCAGGATTAAGCAAAATCCTTCTTCTACCACAAATTGAGAGAAATGTTTAATTAAAGGGAGGTAGGTGAGTTTGAGGAACCATTAGTGCTAGAATTAAACACACTGTGATGACGTCTAACTGAGAGGGTTTTTACAGCAAATTAAGAAAGAAATAAAGAACTCACATTTATTTGACTTGAAATTTAAAACTGAATCTGAATCAAGATATTTGGGCTTTAAACAGATCTGATACAGATACAGATACATTACATAACACCTCCACACCTTTACAACTAAGTCCATAAAGTTTGGACACACACCTTATTTTGCTGGGTTCATTTGTTCGCAAAATAAGTTATTATTTATTGGTATTTCCTAACTAGAATCCAGTGTTACATTTTCAGATAAGGTATAAGTATTGACCAGTTTAGTTCATTATTAAAAAGCATCAATTCCTAAAAACACTGCATTGATTTTTATCTATAGCTTGCTTATAATGCTGACATATTAATCACATAAGAATAAAGTGGCGCCATGATGGTGTATCGTTATAGCCTCACACATCCAGGGTCGAGGGTTTGAGTCCTGCCTCGCATTGAGTTTGCATGTTATTCCTTTGCCTTATGGGCCAAAGACATGCAGAGTAGGCTAATTGGCATTCCCGAATTATGTGAATGAGTGTGCGTCTATGTGCTTGTGCACCCTGCTTTGGATTGGCAACCTATCCAGTGTGTACTCGTGCCAAAAGTCCTCTGGGATAGGCTTCAGGCCTCCCCAGGCCTCCAGGATAAGCGGTATAGAGAATGAATGATAATAAAGTTCAGTAACAGGACCATAATAAAAAGCAGTACCTTTTTTTCCAATTCAGTTACAGGATAAACCTCCCTGACACGTTAGCAGAGAATTGTGCTGCTCATTAAGTCTTTAAACAAAAGCTCATTTGTGAAGGCATTTGTGAATTGTGCAGCTTATTTAAAAGTCTCACACACACGGTAAATCGTTGATTGTGCCACAGCAGGAGGATGATGACCAGCCTGAGGGTTTAACATGTTAGTGCTTCTGTTTCTCTATCTTCTTGTTCTCCTTTGTTCTCTATCCTTCTTTCATTTTGGAAAATATTAACTCTGTTCGGCTTGGATGTTTTCCACGTGACTGTCTGACAAGTCTTGAGATTTAAATCAGACTGGTATGTCTGTTCCCAGGAGGGGATCGATACTTGTGTTCATCGGGTGGCTGGCAAACAGATTACTGTCAGTCATGAGCCACCAGCCAATGGCAATAACCATAAATCCCTCAGGCGGAGTGTAGCGAAGCAGCCAAGTGCCTATTTTATGGTTATTTCTCTTGAAACAGACATGCGCAGAGTATCCACGAGGTTTAGGTTTTATTAAGTAAAGAAGAACTGGAAGTAGAGAAGACTGGTAAACTGACACTAGAAACTCTACTCATAGATGTAATCTCTCTTCACAAAAAACACAACATACCAATGATTAGCCACATGTTTTTTGTGAACCCAACTTGTGATTTGTCACTGCACCATTGTCAAAGCTGCTGTAATAGAACATTAATCAACCAATCAGAATTGAGTATTTAACAGCACTACGGTATAAGTTGCAGTAATTTGATATAGTTTATTTCTCATACACAAAGCCTATTGTCAGTTTGCTAAAACCTAATAAAGCAAATTACGTTTCTATTCCATCACCAGCCAAATAACGAAATGTAATGTGAAGATCATTAAATTCTCACATTTGCATGTATTAGGACAAAGGCTTTGTCTGCAAGAGCAGCACGTGTGTGTTTTTGTGGGTGTGGGTGTATGTTCACAAGATTTTAGAGAAAACCTATTCCAAACCAAAATTAAGAAAACATTTAGTTACAGTTTGACTTGAATGCCCTTTGTATGTACATTGTATGGTTCAAGTCAAATCAGGACTAAGTGTTTGTCTTTGTTTGAGTTTTTTTTTTTTAGCAATATATATGTATTTCCCATAATTTTCACATCATAAATATCATATCCTATCCAGTGAAATGGGAAGATGACGTGGAGTTACAGCCCACAGACAGTGCATCAAGCTGTGTAAAAGTTTAAGTGAGGAAAAGAGAAAACCAGGATTTTAAACCTTCAACAAGTGCTTGGAAAAAGAGAAACAGAATGAGACATCCCCTCAGGCCACACTGTGACTTTGAAGAGAATTTTTCATGCTTTCGCTGCAGGGTTGCCAGATACCCAAACAACCTAATGGCCATTTAAGTCTAGTTCAGTACCAAATTTTAAACATCAAGACCATCACAGAATTATTGTAATCTTCATCAAGTGCTTTATCCTGGTCAGGTTTATGGAGACGCAAAACCGGTCTGATATACCGTAGATGTAGGGATTTCATACATACTGTAGAGATGCATTTATTCAATTTCATAGTTTGATCCTGATATGAACCATGACTTTAAAACTTTAAAAACCTTTAACATTTGTTAATTGTACCCCTCAAAGACTCTGAGCATTTAGCAAACTAAGCACTCTTAATTAACTATCTAATGAGCCTTTAAATAACCCATTAAGCCTTTGTTTTAATAAAAGAACACAATATGTGTGGAAAAACTGTCAAACTGGCAGTCTTGTAAGTTATTTGTGGACCTATGATTAACCTGCGTTTAGATAATCTCTCAAATTAAAACTTTTTGAATATCTATTCCTTAACTACACATTCCAGACAAACAGTATTGTCTACAGTGTTTGACCTGAGCATGTCCTCAGTATTGACCTCGGGTAAATCAATACTCCTTTGTTTAAAGCTAGACAGCAGCTAGGCTTTTATCCTGCAGTTAAGTACTATGTCATGCCCAGAGGTGAAAACATTATAGTGCTTGGACTAACAGCAGAATGCTTTTTAGAGCATGTGGATGCTTTGAAGATTCATTCACGTCTGAAGAAAGAAATTTTGTAGGACGCTCCTGCAGAGACTGTACATTCTGCAGTCTTGATTGTGCGTTAGCATTTAAGGTGATTTACAAACGTTTCTTCATACGTATGCACTATATGGACAAAAATATTTGGCCAAACCTGTTAATTATTGAATTCGGGTTCAATCACTTATCCCCAGTGAAGGACAATCTTAATGCTTCAGCATACCAAGACATCTTGGACAACGCTTTGCTTCTAACTTTGTGGCAGCAGTTTGGGGAAGACCCTTTTACAGTATATTCCAACATGACTGAGCCCCAGTGCACAAAGCAAGAACTTTTATAAAGATATGATTTGATGAGTTTGATGTGGAAGAACTTGACTGGCCCAAACACAGAGCCCTGACCTCAATCCCATCGAGCACCTTTGGGATGAACTGGAACAGAGCCAGGACTTCTCGTCCAACATCAGTGCCTGACCTCATAAATGCTCTACAGAACGAATGGGCACGAATTCCCGCAGAAACACTCCAAACATCTTGTAGAAGCTTGGAAGCTGTTAGGGGGACCAAATCCATATTAAAGTATATGTAATTGGATACAATGACATTGCAGGCTTGGTCAAATACTTCTATAATACTAATATATATAATGCTTAATTTAATTGATTTTGGTACAATTTTAATGTCAATTTTATTTTTCTGACCTGGAATTAAGCTCAGTCTTCAATAATAACAGGACCACTCAGGACCACACATTTTATTGTTGTTTAACCTCACGATCTGGTTTCATCTACTGATGCAGAACAAAACCGCACAATATCGACTGCTGTGGAGATACAAGAATTATGGGATAACGTGTGTATGTTTCTATTGACCTGTATTACTTGTCTATGTATAAAGCTATATACTATATAGAAAGAAAAGATTTTCCAATCTCTTTAACAGCCTCACTCGCACACTCACACTCTGGGACTTTGATTTATTTACCACTCAGGAAAACAACAGGAAATTAATTTATGCCAGCCACGAGACCTTCTTTACATCTCTGGAAAACCAAGATGGCTGTACCTGTCGTTCCCATGGAAACAGCAATCTTATGGAGGGTGGTGGATTCTCATGTCTCTCTCTCTCTCATACACACATACACACACCCTCTTTACTAGATTTGTAAGAGATAGTAGCTAATGGATTTGTAAGAACAAGCAATGCCCATAGAGACAGACTATCTGTGTGTGTGTGTGTGTGTATGTGTGTGTGTGTGTGTGTGTGTGTGTGGTTTCCAGTAGCTAGATCAATTTAATCAAATCTCCCCTGAGGAATGACCTCACTACTGGTTCCTGGAGCACAAATGGGAGTTTCCACTTTCTCTCTGAGTGAAGTCCAGCCTTGCATCCATCACAAGAAGACGAATTACCTCATATAAAGATTTGGTAGTAATGAGATGGGACGTCGTCTGCTCGGTTCAGCCAATCAGCTTGCTTTAATACGATCAGTCTAGATACAGTATGGGCGCAACCTGTCACAACACATGGCTGAGTAAACTCTAATGTAATGCTGTTATGCTGGATAGTGTGTCTTGAGAATGTAGGGCGTGTTAACTAAGGTAAACCTCTGTATCAGAGCTTGTGTTGTTCTTATGTTTTTTAAATGAGTTCAGTTTTGTTTCTAGAAGTCTGAATTTTGACCATATTACAAGGCCTGTGGATCGGTGACTTGAAGACTCCTTGTCACTCTCCAGTCGAAGCACATGATCAATAAGAGCAACACATTAATTGCTGCAATTCAGGGCCTCCCGAGTGGCGCAATACTCACCATATCATCATCATCTGACCAGGAGTCAATAAAGCAAACGTGGCTATGCTGTCTGGATCATACCACTTGGGACATATACTCTTTTCACTGTCCATCACTGCAACACTAGCCAATTATGGACATCTGTGAGCTCATATACACATACAAAAGATGGGAAAGAACTTTAACACAAAATGAAAAAGCTTTGACTAAATGAACGTTATTTCATTATATATATTATATTATAATTTATTGTTATTATATATATTATATATTATAATTTATTGCTATTACTGTTTTATGTATGTTCTTGGAAACAGAACATGCTAATTTTGCATCCTTAGATTTACATTTTACAAAACAATGTAAATTTAAGGATTATAGCATGTCTGTGCTTAATTAGATAATCAGCTAAGCAGTGTTTGTACTAGACGACACATTAGATTAAAAAAAAATACAAATCCGTGTGCACTCAACTAAAACCTGACGCTACTCAGTTTATGATTCTACATCATGCACACATCACACCTGCTCTCAGAAATAAGATGGAGCCCCATGTATCCCCAACCTGTTGCAAATGTAAATCTGAGAATGGGATCCTTCTCCATTGTTTTTGGTCATGCGTTAAACTGCAGAGTTATTTGTCTAGTATTGTGGATAATCTGGGTGTTATTTTTGATGTTCCAGTTGAGTTGGATCCTATGTGCCTCATTCTTGGCCTTCCAGATACTTGTATTGTCATTACCATGCATAGGAGGTTATTCAACTTACTGACCTTTGCAGGTTGGAAAAATGTCTTGTTGTTCTGGATTAAGGACACTGCTCCAACATAAAAAAGTTATTATGGATGCCATCTCTAATGAATACATTTTTTGCATGTCACACAATTCTACGAATACCTTCTGATAAGATCTGGGACCCTTATTTAAAATCTATTGGATTTTTGTTATTCTCCTCTGTATTACAGGGATTTCCTAATCCAGTGTAGGAATACTATTTTTGTTTGTTTTTCTTATATATTTGCTTATCTATGTATTAATTATAGTTTTTTCCTTTACTCTCATTTCTTTTTCTCTCTCTTTTTGTGTTCAAGAAAAATTACAATAAATATATTGTTTAAAAAGAAAAACTGACAAACCGCACAGGAACACAAATCCAATATGATCTTTAAGATTACACTACGGTATTACATTATTTC
The DNA here is from genome assembly GCA_030068045.1 of Platyallabes tihoni. Classification (NCBI taxonomy): domain Eukaryota; kingdom Metazoa; phylum Chordata; class Actinopteri; order Siluriformes; family Clariidae; genus Platyallabes; species Platyallabes tihoni. The sequence goes on from JAQQZS010000036.1 coordinate 34,692,812, forward strand.
ATTACAAAGTCGCTATGATGAACTTTTTAGAACTACACACAGTGCATTATGGGAATACATATTCCCAGGACTTAGACCTTTCCCAGCATTTAAAGCAATTTCTAAAATGTCGAATTTTGTAATAAAAACACTACCTAAGTGTGATTTGTAACATTTTGCAACATCTTGTGAATGTTAGACTTAGAAGTAATGTGATCAGTGCACTTTGCTCAAAAAGCATGTTTGGAGATTAACGACAATCCCATTAGAAGGAATTATTGTGTAGGATTATATATATATATATACAGGCGGCACGGTGGTGTAGTGGTTAGCACTGTCGCCTTGCACCTCCAGGGGTCCGGGTTCGATTCCCCGGCCAGGC
>JAQQZS010000036.1:34710918-34730283 GCA_030068045.1 Platyallabes tihoni
TGTCTAGAGCTTTTCATCGTTTTTAAAATCAAATAAATCGCGATTCGATATGATATCGTTTATCGGCCCAGCCCTAGACGGCGCACAGTAAAATCACAGTTTATTTAATTATTTTCCCCCGCAATCTCACCTGTACTGTTAGTGACCACGCTTGATACGGAGCCTTTCTTCGTAGCCCTCTGCCACTTCCTGGTCAGAAACTTAAGCCTGAGGGGGAGGGAAGACGTTAAGCAGTTAGCAAATAATTTAACACATTGAATATTTTGCTTAAACAACTCCATCAGGAAGGTCTGGTCTCTCTCTTCCTCGCTCTCTCCCCCCGCCTTTTCCTACCTGGAGATGGCGATGAGTGCTCTGGCGGCGCTCCTGAAGCGGCTGATTGGTCGGGAGGTTTGTGCGACGAGCGACGGCTGAGCGCCCATGCGCGCTATCAGGGCCAGCGTGGCCTGCTCACAGTCCTGGAAACCCCCGAGCAGCAGAAGCAAGTAGCGCTTCTGATACACCAGGGATTTCCGGTAGCTCTCCGCCCTCAGGTACTTTTCATACAGTCTCTGGACCTTCAGGAGGGGAGAAGACAAGCGGAAGGGTTGAGGGTGGGGTAGTGTGGTGCATTCCTACATCTACATCTCAAGTCCTCGATAATATAAAAGCACAATGTAATTTCAAGTTTAATACCCGGATAATGTGTATGGAAGGGAAAACAAACAAAAAAAAACTGACACGTTACCTTGTTGTTGCTGTAAAGGTCAGCGATTGGTCGGTTCTCGTTCCTGGCTGTGGCCTTCACGAGCTCGTCCTTGGCTTTGTGCAGAGCAGCCTGCAAGGCCGCCTTCTCCTTCTGCCAGGACAGTTTCTCTGATAACACAGACGGGTCTAGCTGCACTGAAGACTTCTCCTTGAAAAGACATTATTAATATCAACACCAACATACAGGATCTAGTGACCAGGCTGCACTTTTTAAGTAAAGAAAAAAAATTTTTAATAATAAAAAAAAAAAAAAAGATCAAGTCCGGCGTACCTGTTCAGTGCGTTTGAGGTTTTGCAGGTCTCTCTCCAGACAGGACATTGTGTGTTTAAGAGAGATTTTCTCCTCACTCAGAGCTGCGAGACGCTCCGCCAGCTCAGAGTTCTCCTTTAACACACGCTCCAGCAGCGAGGAGGAGGAGGAAGGGGGAGACTCCTAAAACATTTATACATACAGATAAATAATCTACATCATCGGTTAGATTCATGCATAGAATTGTTGGAAAGCGAGGCGTGCGTGCGTGTGTGTGTATAACCTGTGTGAGAGTGATGCGGGTGCTGTTGGTAGTGTGAAGGTCCCTGTGCAGGCGTTCTGAGGTGAGCCGCTTCTCCTGCTGCTCCAGGTCAGCCAGGGTTTGCTGCAGCTGTCTCAAACGCTGCTGATCTCGTTCTCGCAATGTCTCCAGTTCCAGCTGCGCAGGACACGGATTATTTACACGTCAAGGTTTACACTAGATAAAATATTCATGCTAAATCATGTACAATTTCCATACGCACCAGTTTCTCTTTAGTGCGCTCCTGCCGCCGCTCCTTGTCCTCCTGCTCCTGTTTCTCGCGCCGTCTCTGCTTTTCCCTTTGCTCCTCCCTGACTCTGTCCTTCTCCTTCACCTCCCTCATCTTTTCCTTCACGGCGTCCAGTTCCGCCTGAAGCTGAGAGGCTCGGTGTCTCTCCGTCTCCAGGGTGCGGCCCACCTCCGCCCGCTGTGCCTGCAGGGCCTCCAGAGCAGAGCGCAGCCTCTTCACCTCCTCCTGTCCCCTCTGAGCATCCTGCTGCGCCGCTTCCTCCTGCCTGCGCTTCCCCTGAAGCACCTGAGCCTGCAGACGGTCCACCGTGGCGGCGAGCTCCTCGGCCTGCCGTCGCTCCTGCTCCAGCTGCGCCCTCAGCTCCTGGATGAACTTCCTCTCGTGGATGCTCGACGCTTCCTGGGAGCGAAGCTCCTCCTCCAGGCGGCGTGCGTGCTCCTGGGCCTGGTGCGAGAGCGTGCGGGAGAGTTCGGCGGCGCGTGCGCGCTCCTCGTCCAGGCGCGAGAGGGCTAGCTCTGTGCGCTCGCGCTCCTGGGCCAGCAGCGCTTCACAGCGTGACTGTTCGATCTGGAGCTCGGCACGCAGGTTACTGATGGCGACGCGCTCCTGCTCCAGCGCCGAGTTCAGCTCGCTCAGGCGGGTTGCGTGCTCGCTCAGGGAGGTACGCAGAGACTGCAGAAACAACAACACGTAGAATTATGTAGAAAATTTTTAAATAATTTAAACCTTTTTTTTTTAGCAGCGCTCACAGAACATGAATTAAACGTGCACCTCTTGGGCATGTGCGTGTTCATCCTGTGCATGCTTGCTGCTGAGTCGCTCGTGATGGAGTTCCTCCTGGAGCTGCATCACCCTGGTCCGCTCTCGCTCCACCTCCTCCACACAAGCCTGACGCTCCTGCTCTTCACTCTCCAGTTTCAGCCTAACGAAATCATTTCATTTTTAATTTCTACACATTTCTCTTCAATACCAAAATTTCCCTGAGACTCCTGATGTAAATATTATAAACAATTCCCTCCGCTTGGCCCAGCTGCGTAACGGCCTAATATCCACTATTTATGGTGGATCAATGGGTTCGAGACCTTTGTTTGTTTGTTTTTTTTTTTTACTTTGAGATTAAAACTGCTTGGGAGAAAGACCTAAATTTGACACCGTCAGACGATACATGAAACTCAATCCTCATGCTCGTCAATTCAACCTTATAAGTGAAGCGCTCTCGCTTCTACCTAGATGTCGATCCTTGATGTCGAGGAGTGTAAAAAGCGAAGACGCTTCTCTAATTCATATCTATTGCACATGCCTTAATTTAGAAAAATTCTGAGGGGGTGTGTCTTTCAAACTGAAAGTCTTGCATACTGAATTGCAATCTTGAACCGGACCCCTGATCTTTTGCTTCCCACCTGGCCCGTCACCTCACCTTGCAAGGATATTATGTCCCGTTTGTCCCCAGAGAAGATTCATTACTCAATCTGTTATTCAGACTTGAAATTTCAAGAGGTGTGGGGGCCCTTCCTTTACTTTTTCATATAAATTTTGTTTAATCTCCTTATTTCATTGGTTGGTTTTTCATCTGTTTTTGCTTGTTACCTAGACTTCCAGCTCCATGTTTTTATTTCTGTAAATATGCCTTGGTGTCTAGTCTTTCTTAAGCTGACTTGGAGTTAGGGGTGGGTGGGTTTATCTAAGGGTTTATGACAGACAGATGATTGTAGAAGTGTGCATTGAAACTTTTTAAAACCATAAAGTAAACCATCAATAAAAACATTGTTGAAAATAATTTCTATACACGTCTCTCATTGATCTGAATACGTCACAGTTACCGCAGCTTGTGGATCTGAGCCTGCAGTTCCTCTTGTGTTTTACTGGACGAATGCAGCTGCTGAGCGCGCTCCTCCAGCTCCAGCTTCATCTCCACCACCAGCTTCTGCTCAGCCTCGAGCTGGCGATGCTGCCCTGTCGACCTGGTCTGTTCCTCCTTTAGGACACTCCGCAGGTCCTGAGACGCTGTTTGCTCCTGCTGTAGCTGCCTCTCCAGCTCGCCAACTGCCCCCACACATGCAGACAAAAATATATATACATTACCGCTATTATTGGCGTCAATCATGACATCATTTTGATACGAGTTTTCTAAATCATATTGGAGATGCAAACAAGGACAAACTCTAAAAGCTTCTAGTTTAATGCAGGTAAGATTAGTCACCCTGTTTGTGCAGCTGCTGCTGCTTCTGTGCGCCGTCCTCACGAACGGCACCGAGCGAGCTCTGCAGCTCCCGCAGCTGCTCCTGACTCTGTAGTGTGCAGGCGTGCAGTCGCTCGTGCAGACTACGGATTTCAGCCAGGAGACTGTTCCGGTCTGCACTTAGCAACTGCTCCAGGGTCCTCCTCTGCTGCTCCGCCTGAAAGACGGATTATTCCTGTTTTCTAATTTCCATCACTCTACTGTATATGGACAGAGAGGAACAGAGCTCACTGATATTAAATGGCAATTATAATTTGGGAACCTGTTTCTGCAGCATCTCCTCGATATGCTTCAGGAGGGACGTGTAGTCTACGCCAGTGTTGGGTGCCATGACGTCCTGAAGCTGCGCATGAAGCCATTTCCTCTCGCTGTCAAACACACTCCGCACGGCCTGCAGCAGCTCCCTGCGCCAGTCTACATCACCATCCGCCTACACACACACACATGCAGGAGTTACAAGAGTGTTTACGTTGTTGTTTTACACAATGGTTAAAAAAAAATTTTTAAAAAAAACACAACACAAATCAGGTCATTGACCTTTGGCTCACGCTCAGCCATCCTGCACAGGAGCTCTCTGAGTGACAGCACCGTCTCCTGCAAGGCCCGCCTTTCTCTCTGCCAGGATGGGGGCGGAGCCTCCTCCGTGTCTCCCGGTTGAGGTTGTCCGGTAGGAGGTGGACGATGGGACAGAGACAGCACTCTGCAGCTCTCCCGGTACACTCGGCTCAGCATGGCCTGGACGTAGCGTAGCATAGGAATAAAGATAACGCAGTCCCGAACATTATATTGGTGGTTTTATAGTCGTATGTATACCTGTAGCTCGGGTGAGAGCAGCTCGTAGGTGTTCTGCAGGCTGCCTGCTGCGCTGTCCGACCGTGAAGCGGGCGCCATGTCTCTGCTGCGCAGGTACTCCACAAAGTGCGCGTCAAGTCGCTCGGTCTGCTCCAGCTCCTGTTTCAGCTTGGCCTCCAGCTCCGAGCTTACATCTGTAAATATAAGTGAGAGAATGTGTGTGCGCGCGCGCGCGAGAGCGATCAAAACAAGCGCTGCATGAAGGACCGGTATCAAAAGAATACGTGTAACTCACTGCTGCCGTAGCCATCGCTGGCCCATTCTGGTGCAGACACGGGCGAGGTGGGAGACAGGGGTGAGCGAGATGGAGAATGAGATGGAGTCACAAAGTTCTCCAGTTCTTCAACCTAAAAAGCATTAGTGTTTAGGGTTGGTAGGAAAAGGCTTTTCAGCGGTCATTAAAAACAACAAAAAAAAGTTTTTTAAATTGATGACCAAAAAAAATAACGCAAGTCCCTGACTTACGAACAAGTTCTGTTCCAGAAGCACGTTCGTAAGTTGGATTTGTTCTCAAGTCAGACAAAGTGTGTCTTACACACCAATAACACGGATGTACAACTTAAAGCATACCGATCCACTTCTAAGCGGTGCATCGGTCCCCTTTCCCCACACTGCCATCATGTGGCCAAAAGAATTTAACCTCACATAAGCATTTTTAAACCTGCCTAACAAGTACTTAATCTCACTCATGTCAAATGTAAAAGTGTTATCTTTTGGTTACGCGTTATGCGGGACTACGCCTTTGGGAATCCCGGTGATGCAGCGGAGGTCAGCTGACCTCGTTTAAATGCAACCCGTGAGGGAGGGGGACGCTAGATAGGTGTTTACTGAGCGCTTGAACGGACACCAATTTGTCTCAGAACCACTGTATTGGACCATGAATGTTTTGTTGAGGATTTTCCAAAATTAGGATTATTCAGCATCAGGACAGCCATTTTCCAACAATCATCGTGCTCCCAGACCGATTCCTTGAAACCAGCGAGGCCGACTCAGTTCTCCGGCACCCCTACATGGTCTCACACAATATACAAGACTTTGGACACTTAACACATTGACTTAGACACTGAAAAAATTGCATACAATTGTAAATATTGTTATCTGATGCACTGCAGTGTCTATTTTTTGTATTTACTGATCATTTTGCTATAACTGCATTTTTTTTTTAGTTAAACCCGATTATATGAGCAAAAGCGCCACTAATTTGACACCAAACGTTACCTTTTCAGCATCCAGTGAGTCGAGCACAGACATGTTCTCGGACATGGAGAGCGATCGTGGTGAAGAGGAGGGCGAGTGTCTGCTGGGTGGATCGGTCTCCTGCAGCATCGCGAGCTGTTGTTTCAGCTCGTTTCTCTCCATGGGCGAGTGTTTGCTGGTCAGCTCCAGGGTGGTGTTGCGCAGGCCGCTCAGCTCCGACAGGTGAGAGGCGTGGAGGCGAGACGGACGCTCTTCGCTGCACTCGAGCCGCCGCAGCACCTCCGGAGAAGAGAGGGAGGAGGCGTGGGACAGACCATCCAGGAAGCGATGTTCGGGCTTGGAGCCGTGGAGCTCGGCGGGCTCCTGATGGTTACAGCGCTCCCGCAGCTCCTCCAGCTCCCTCTGCTGGTAGGCCAGCTCCTCTTCTTGCACCTCCAGGTCGTCCTGCAAGCCACGCAGCTCGGCTCGAAGACGGTGGTTGTGCTCCTCGAGATCTGCCAGGGCACGGTCCTTGGTCTGGAGGGCAACAAAAAGTGTGAAATTATTTAAATAAATGGGGGGAAAAAAAAACAAAAAAAAAAAAACAGGTCCTTAATGAACCCCATCTTTTAGCAGATACAAAGACTTGTTAGGAGTCATCTCACAAGCAGAAAATGGATTAAAAAAACTTAAACTTTGTTCTGGGTGCTTCATATACTTTAAGGAAATTTCTCAACCAAAAATATGACTCTCTGAAAAAAAAAAGGCATATAATAATTGATTCCCTCTTATTTCTATTAAAAATCCTACAACGTACAGAACAGTCGCTCTCACTCACCTGCCCCTCCTCCTGCAGTTTCTCGGCTCTCTCCGTACTGTTGCTCAGGCCCTCCTTCACCGCGGCGAGCTCGGCTCTCAGCGCATCGTGCTGCGACCTCAGATGAACTAGCTGCTCCTCCTTCTCTCTCAAAGCCGCCTCGGCTTTAGCCAGGGTCTCCTCGGCACACGTCTGCGACAGCGTGAACACAAATAACGGGTCACCGCTACCGTCTAAAAATAGGAAATCCGGTCACCTCTGATGCCTGAGACTTACCGCAGACTGGAAGGAAAGTGAAACAGACACGCGCCTACCTACAGTACCAGGTCTGTCTCATGTAAAGCATCAACTGCCGCTTGCAAAACAAAATCACTGAGCATGCAAAAATAAAAACGGACCATAACGCCAGAAGGTTCGATATTCACAGTCGAAGCCGGTGTGTTAGTTTTCTCAGTCATGCAAATGATTTAAAATAATCAAATAAATAAAAAGCTTTCCACTTTCAAAACAAGTTTCAAAGCTGAAAACATTTTTTTTTTTTTTTTTTTTAAACTTCCTCTTTTTCGTTTTTACTTCCTGACTGAGTAAAGCCCTTGTGAGCGGTATGGGCTGGAATAACCACACTTTTTTTTCTTCCCCCTCCCTTCTCCGTGCTGGAGTCTTTACTAACCTGCATATGTGGCCAATTATTCTGAAGCCTGACTGAAAAAGTCATTCCAGGCTAACCGCCAAATAAATGACGTCTATCCGTACACACGCACACAAGATCACTTCAGAGCAGAAGGAATCATGTAAAATATGTACACAAAAAAGGTCCTGCTACAGGCATTTGCTTACAAAAGCGACTAACATGACTGAACAGCGCTGATGAAACTTTTAGCGCTTAATCAAGTCATTCACGGGGACAAAATAAGACCGTTTGTAGCGGGTAAATGTAACTACACCAAATCAGGGTGTTGGTTCACTCAGATGAACGAGAGTCCAAAGAAAGCAGAATAAATGCTGTCTGGAAAATCTTGTGTTTCTCTTTCTGCTCTAGTCCCATAATTTAGTCTCTTGATTAAATAAAAAGCAGCAGAGGTTCTGTTCGGGGTGCTCACGTTTGGAAAACTCGAGCAGCTGATTTACAAAAAATTTAAAAAACTGTTTTATGTTTTTGGAAACACATCAGTGCGGTCACATTCAGACGCAAGTAGACTTCTGGATGCTTACTCCACAAAAAAAATTAAAAAATAAAAAAATAAAAAATAAAAACACCCACACAACAACCTCCCACAGCTTAAAACGATCCTTCTACAGTCGTTCATCACATACAACCATACATAGTTGAAAATTTATAAATAAGATACAGCTTCTTGTTTTTGAAATGTTCCGACTATTCAACAAAACTCTCACCAGAACTTCTTTCTGCGTCTCCTCTTGTGTAGCCACCCTCTCCTCAAGCTGCATGTTCATTTCCTGTATCTGACTGCTCTTGGACACTTCCTGTTTCAGCTTCTCGATTTCCTCCTGGAGTTTTCCTTCGCGCGTTTGAAGAGCCTGTTTCTCCACATACAGCTCCTTCTTGCCCGTCTCCAAGATGGCGACGTCGGATTCCTGCTGCCGGAGCTCCTCCTGCAGTTCCGTAACCCTGAGGAGCATCTGTGACGCGGCCTTCTCGCCGTCCTCGGACTTCTGCTGGAGCTCAGCAACCCGTCCCTCAATCCTCTCTCGCTCTTCCGCGTGCTTCTGCGCCTCCTCGCTCAACCTGGTCGTCTCCCGCTGCGCCTCCTTCCTCCTTTCTTCGGCCTTCTTCAGCTGGAGTTCCAAGTCTTTCAGGTTCTTCTGTCCGTTCTCAAGCTTCTGGAGGCGATCTTGGAGATCCTCCGCCTCGGCCTCCTTCTCGCCCAAGAGGAGCTTCAACTCTCCAGCTTCTTGCTCCAGGAGCACGAGTCTGCCTCGTTCCTCACCCAGGCTGCGGCCCAACTCCTCCACCTGCCGTCCATACTGCTCTTCCTGGGTCAGGAGCAGTTTCTGAAGTGCATCCTTCTCCTCCGCCGAGCGCTCTAGGTCCACCTGGATCTGAGAGAGTTTGGCTCGACAGCTCTGAAGCGTCTGGTTGCTCAGTTCATGGCACAGGCTCTCCTCGGCACCGTGCTGCGATCGAGGGGACCAGGCGAAATCAGTAGGCTCTGGGCTGTCCGTATTGGGGTCGCTGACCTCATGCCGGTTGGGGTCGAGCTGGCTGATCTCCTCCTGCAGCTTGTGGATGACCTCGTGCAGCTGCTCCGCCTCCTCCTCCTTTTCTTGACGCAGACGCTCTTGGTCGCCGCGCAGCCGCTCCACCTGAGCGCGCAGATCTTCGATGTCCGCTTGTTTCTTCTGCGCGGTCTGTCACGATAAAGCCAACCAAACTGGTCACAACACACCAAAACACACTTCGATTTTTTTTTTCTTTCCTCAAAGGAATAAACAAATCACCTTGTTCTCTTTGGTGGAGTCCAGCTCCTGCTGCAGACGGAGAACCTGCTGGTTGAGGTGGTCGATCTCCAGGTTCTTCTCCGCCAGCAGAGCAGAAGGAAGATGCAGCGCTAGGGAGTCTCCTGTCTCCTGCTGCTGTCTGCGTAGTATGTTCACGGTCTCCTGCAGAGCAGCAAATATATTATATTATACTTCCGTCTAATTTATGTAAGTATATGACTTGAGGTTCCATCACTGGCGTAAAAGCAATGGTCTCCAGGGTCCCGAGTTGGACTATAGCGGTTCCTGGATGGACAGAGACTCTATACGTACATTTTACTAGAAGTTTACACTCGGCTCTGCCCGTGTGCTGATCCTGATGTCTGCGTGCTACCATTTACCTTCGAACGGCGTCTCCGATGTTTCGGCAGCCCTCGACGCTCTGCAGGCTGATCCGGGCTTTCAGTAGCCACGAGCTCGGCCTGACACGGCTACGTTTTCGCCGTAGACGACGCTGCCTACCGTTACGGTCGGTGAGGAACGCCTGTGACACGCTCACGACGCGGCATAAGAGCTGATGCGGCTGCTCACCGTTACCAATTTAGTGAGGAACGCCTGTGACACGCTTGTGACTGGGGTACGTCTGCGAACAATCGACGGGCCGAACAGGATTTGTTTAGATATGATATGAAGGTATGCGGCCATCCTGACTGACTGCACGGCACTGTGGAACTCCTGATTCTGGATGTACATCATCTACAATAGCAGCAAATCACAAGGTAATAATAATATTATATTATAAATATGCTCTTGTTTGAAATAAGTTAGCGTTTCTGTGGCAGTGGCTCATTTTTAACATTTCATACTTTCTCCGTTTCTTTTGATTGTGTTAAGCTGCTTTGCAACGATGATTATTAAAAGCGCTATACAAAATAAAATTTAATTTTCGCAGACTTGTACGCACAAACGCCAAGACTAATATTAACCCCGCTTCATCGCCTCGGTCGGTCCTTCCTCGTTTATTCCGAGTGCAGCACGACAGTACGGCCTCGTGTCACACGTTTTACCTGTAGCTCGGCGATACGCAGCTGCAGCTCTTCCTCCCTGGCTCGGCTTTCGTTAGTTTTGAGCTCCAGCTGCAGTGAGAGCTGCCTGATGTCCTCCTCTTTTACTGCCAGGGATTTCTCCAGCACTTCGACTCGCTCCAGCAGCACCTCCACCTACGCACCATTTCAAAAGGGGGGAAAGGAGGAGGAAGGATTTACTATTATATATTTGCTGGTCATGATATAATAAAACTAAATTAATAAAAAAATAAAAATCACACGACAGCTTTACCCCGTCGCCCTTACCTGTTCCTCTTTCTTCTGGAGGTCCTGTTGGAGCATCTCCAGCTGTTCTTTAAGGCTGGGGTCAGCACCGGGGTTGGGGCAGCGATGTCTCGTCTCATCCAGTTTGGACTGCAGAGCCGAGATCTGGAGTTTATTAGAGTAGAGCTGCTGCTGCAGGGCTTCTTTATCCTACAGCACAAAAGAATTGCTTATGAAGTATTATTGTAATCCAAAGTTATATACACAACCGAGTACATACAAAGGAAATGGAATAAGATTAAAATAAATCTTCATTATTCCTGAGGGAATCTGCAGATATACTGCAACTATAGTACAGGGCGTCCTAAACAATGACAATTTCGTAGTCTAAAAACAATTCATTCAAATGATCTCAAATTTTAAGTTGGTGACGTTTTACTTTTTTGTGCCACCACATTCACCTGACTTGACATTGTGATTTATTATTTTACCCCCCCTGTGGGTCTGTGTGAAACGACTGGTCTTTATCACCCCTGATCTTCCTACTAGGGCTGCAGCCATCGAATATTTTAGTAATCGAGTATTCTACCAAATGTTTAATCGATTAAACAGATAATGCTGTTTAATTAAGCTAAAGTACAATGTAAAATATATAAGAGAAACAAAGGATAATTGGTTTTCTTTTTGGAAAAAAAAAAAACTTTTACATACATTCTTATTTTAAAGCCTTTTCTCAGATGCAAAAAAAAAAAAAAAAAAAGGGTATTTCAAATGACTAAGTATAAATAAATAAAAAAAACTAATGCACACATTAAATTAAATAATTATACAAAAACACCAAGTTGTGCAACTTGACTTTCCGGACTAAAAGTTTCTAAATTTACAGCTCAGACATAGCATAAGTCTTTACTGACAATTTCTTTTTTTTTCCCCCTGATTTTTTCCCCTAATTTTGTCATGTACAATTCCTCCCAGTCACTAGAGGGCTCCCACATTAAGCTCATACCGCCACTCAGTCGGAATGGCCGTAGACCGCCCACGTGTTTCCTCCGACCCACGTGACGTCACCGACCAGTTTTTTCAAACTGCTTCCCCACGCACCGTTGGGGGTGGCATAACACACTTGGAGGAACAGCGCTATCCGCTCCCTCCGCTTACGCGAGCTCACAGACGCCCCTAATTGGCTTGTCGTCGTTAATGTGGGAGCGGGAAGAACCCCTCATCCCTGCCCCCTGACAGAGCTCGGCCAATCAGCTCTCTCTATGCCTCCGGCTGTGAGAGGCAACAGCATCACCCGGGGTTCGAACGATGATAGAGCGAGCACTTTACCACTGCGCCACTCGGAGGCGGTTTTACTGACAAAAAAAAAAAAAAAATTCTTGACTCGCTGATATTTTTATTGTTCCTTTCCATTTTCCTTTCCAACTTTTTGCGCCTCCTTCCGCTTTGTGGGCGACATAAGCGCCTCTTCTTCGGGTGTTTATTGCCGGCTTGCATTCGCAAAACAAATTATTGCTCAAAAACATAACACTTTTAAAGTTAATTAAAAGAAGCTTCGAGGCGGAAGATTTTGCCTCAATCATTTTTTTGCAATCGAATTCCTCAAGGAATCGTTTCAGCCCTAAGAAGAACTCAAGCTGAGAATCATTGAGGCGCTGAAGAATGTTAGATTTTGTATTTTTCAACATAAAGCCTATTTAAATTTTGTTTGCCTAGGACATGTCATTACTCGGATATTTATATTTCAAATGTCATATTTTTCTGGAGACACCCTGTAGTTTGTGGTTCACTGAAATACGGCGGCAATACCTGAGAGAGCTCCTCCAGGCTCTTGCGTGCTTTCTGCAGCTCCTGTTCCAGCTGCGTGACGGCCCGTCCCGATTCGGCACTGCTCAGAAGCGCCTGCTCCAGCTCCCGGATTCGGGACGCCATCTTATCGATCTCTTCGTTGCGGTCCTCCAGGTCACGCTGACACTGGTCCTTGATCGAGAGCAGGACGCTGTAGTCCTCGGTTTTGTCTTTAATAAGAGCTTGAAGACTTTCCACCTGGAGGAGGAATGACGAACGGTAAAATCGGGGGTTTTAGTCGGGGAAATAGCGGAGAACAAGAAGCTAAAGCGAGCTCGAACAAATTCAGCACTGAGCACAGATGCGTGGACGGGAGAGTGAAAATTAAGCCCCTTATTACATGCACGATCTACGAGATAGCAAGAGGAGAAAGACTGTTGCTACAGCCCAGCCAGCTCAGCACGAACACACACGGTACACGATTACAGAGTCGAGCGCACAAGATGACATGTTAGGTGAGAGGCCCAGCCACACTGAGCCATGCGTTAGCAGCTTCACACCTGGCGAGTCGGAGGACTTACCTGTAAAACCAAGTCTTCAATCTACATCACACAGACGGAAGGAGAAACAAATACAGCGATTCATTCAACAAAAAGATTCATCTTGAAAAATAAACAATTCTCTCCGTCATAAAATCCTGATAGTATTTCTACGAGTCTTGTTTCTCACCCTTTGACCCTTGGTGTCTCCTCCTGTGTGTCCTTTAGAGGACATTCTCAGCTGCACCTCCAGGTTCTTAATCTCCTGCTGGAATTCATCCCGCTCGTGCTCTCGCTCCACGGCTTGCTCCTACACACACACACGCAGAAAGGATGGGTCATTCTTAAACTTGTTCTACATTCAATTGAAACGCCATTATGATCAAAAAAAAAAAAAAAAACCCCGCAAAAATTTGTCTGAGAGCTCTAACACCTAAAAGTATACTGTATATACGGTCGACCTTTGAGATTTGTGGGTGTTTACGTTCCTAGACCACACGCGAATTGCATGCAGGCAACACAGCATTAGTCAATCACCAATAATAGTAATAAAAAAATAATAATATACATTTTATATACACCTTGGAACCTCGAATTGCGAGTAACGCGGTTTGCGAGTGTTCCACAAGACGAGCAAAGATTTTGAATAAATTTTTACTTGGAAAAACTAAAGTCTTGGTTTACGAGTATCATTCATCACGCATGTTGATCTGGTTTTGACGCCGAGCGTCACGTGATCACAACTGAGCCAATGTACTGCGGAATTGTGGGTAATCGTCTCCCCTGCAGGGTCTTAGTGGGCGTCTCTTACTGGTATAAATCAACATCCGTGCACGCGTGTACTATAACACGGTGACCACGTGTGGGACGACCCGCGCATCACTAGCGCGCATGTAAAGTAAAAGAAGGTCTTTAGAGAGGTTAAAAGACCCATTTTCTCTCTCCCTGGGTCAGCATGTCGTTAATGTGTGCACACGCGTGTCATTGGACACCGTGCCACTTCACACGCACACATTTTATGTTTTATTTTTACTTTACAGCAGTGATTCCGTTATTAAGCGCTCACGCGAGCGTCCTAGGTGATGTTCCTTGTTAATTTTTCCGTTAATGTGCGTGTGTGAAAAACTCAAATAGAGGAGGAGGGGTTACTGTGTAAGACAAGATGAGAGGGGGGGGGGGCGGTCAGATTCCTCCTGTCCTCTTACGTTAACTTCACAAACATACAGTAAAGTGCAGGTTAATTTGTTTTATTTTTTTGGGCTGTGGAACGAATAATTTGAGTTTCCATGATTTCTTATGGGGAAATTCGCTTTGAGTTTACAAGCGTTTTGAAATACGAGCCCGCTTCCGGAACGAATTATGCTCGTAATCCGGGGTTCCACTGTAATATAAATTAAATATCCTCCTCAATTAGTCAGACTCAGTTTTCTTGGACAGAAGTTCAGCTCAAAGACAAAAATCCCCAAAATTATGTTCATGAGCTTGTACTTATTTCATAATTCTTTATAACAAATTTAATAGTGGACACTCCATATGACCAGATCTGCTTCTTGATAATTCCTCACGTCTATGAACTGGCGGTGGTGCTTGAGTTGTTTCTCCAGAGCGTTGATGTGCTGCTGCAGGTCCTCGGTTTGGGTGCGGTGCTGCTCCTCCAGCTGCGTCGCCCTGTTTTCGTGCTCCTCCACCGTCAGCTCTAGCATGCGCAGCTGACCCGCAAGCCCAACGCGATCCTTTTCCGCCTGTCGCTGCACGTCCACGCGCTCCTGCCCAAGCCGCTCGGCCTCGGCCAACAGCGCTGCGACCAAAAATGGAAAGAAACGGATTGAGTGCAACACAAATACACCTAGACTTACACTCTCCCACACAATGCTCTGGAAACGAGATGCAGGCATGCGCGATATCATTATGCCAACTTACCCCATGTGTCCTTTCAACTAATTATTCATCAAATAAAAGATGAATAACATAACATTCCACTTTTGTCAAAGCTGGTGATGCAAGCGGCACAGCACAAATAAAACAGAAATATATTGAAGAAATCCAAAGTTAACACAAAACTAAACTAAAAGGAAGCTTATAAAAGAAGCTGTTAGATGTCAAGAAATAATAAAAACAAAAAAAGGGCACATTCAAAACATCACGCCAGCCTCAAATTCTAGTGACGAACCTTTTTCTTTCCCCACGGCAGGACAGCCTATAGAGCGGGAAGAACACTCAATCAAATGAACATCTCCACCCATGGAGTTTAAAGCTCATATCATCATGACAACCACTGACAAAAAGGTACCACATGATGCTCCATCCTTAAGAAAAAGATGCATGAAAAGCAAATCCAGTCGTCGTCGACCCCCTTCCCACTCCTTCAACGAATTATCCGTGTCCCACCTTTCTCAGGTTCTCCGAGGCCTGCAGAGATCGCGTCTCGTTGCCGCTGCAGGAGTGCGTGTTCCTCCCGGAGCTCGTGCAGTTGAGCCCGCGTGCTCTCCAGCTCCTCGACCAGCCTCTGCTCACGTGTCTCCTTCTGCTGCAGCGACTCCTCCAGAACGGCCTTCTCTGCCACATAACCGTCCAGCAGACCTGAAGAGACGGACGTTTGGTGGCTTAACTTAATTGTTTTTCCACACGTTAATATTTATTTCAAGGCAGCTGCAAAACAAATAATAAATAAATAAAATTAAACACATAGTTCTCACCTTCAGCCTTGTGCAGTTCTAGCTGCAGCCGACTCTTCACACTCGCCTCCTGGTCCAGTTGCTCCAGAAGCTGAGAGTGCTGCTGCAGAAGAGCGTTCTTCACTTCTCCACCCTCGCTGAACTGTTCATCCAGCATGGCCTGCAGAGCTCGCAGCTGCTCAAGCTTTGGCCAGACACAAAAGAAAACCTTATCAGTTTCCCCCACACACCAAAATCCAGCGATTGCTCAGAGTATACTTAGGCAGGCGGCACGTTGCTCTGCGAAGAATCAGTTTCGCACAGTGCAGGAACTATTTTTTATTTTTATTTTTATTTATTTATTTTTTTTTTACATTTTACAGGCTTTGTGCATGAAATTCGACCCTACACAATA
This sequence comes from Platyallabes tihoni, assembly GCA_030068045.1. Classification (NCBI taxonomy): domain Eukaryota; kingdom Metazoa; phylum Chordata; class Actinopteri; order Siluriformes; family Clariidae; genus Platyallabes; species Platyallabes tihoni. The sequence continues at coordinate 34,726,696 of JAQQZS010000036.1, forward strand.
AATCACCCTTCTCCTCCTCCCTCCCCTGTCGTGTTCTTCCCACACAGCCTGATTCTTTTAAAAGGTAAAGTGGGGTAGCTCAGTGGTTAAGGCATAGGGCTACAGTCCAGAAGGTCCCAGGTTTAAACCCTCCCAAAGCCCTTAACCCTCCACTGCTCAGATGTATGATGATATAAAAATGTAAGTCACCTTGGATAAGAACATCTGCCAAAAATGTAAATGTAAGTGCAGCTTAAAATTAGTTTTTTACTGTACATTATCTATTCATTTTTATATGAACATTTTTGGGTTGTGGAAGGAATCAGTTTCCATTATTTCTCTTGGAGAAATTTGCTCCAACATCCGGGATTCCCCTCACAGTTTAAAGACAGAGACAACATTTTACATGTGAACTTCATTTCCCACAGTTTTTGGCTACATGATGGCAGTGTTGGGAAAGGGGAGAGATTTAGTCAAGTAGATTGGTATGCTTTATATTGTACATGTGTGTCCAAGGCGTACATGACTCATTTTGTTAGACTTGAGAACAAATCCAACTTACAAACGATTTCCGTTCCAGCAGCGTGTTCGTAAGTTGGGGACTACCAGTACTGTTTAAATGTTTACATTGTACTGTTCCTGGAATATGGGAATGATGTCTAAAAAAATTTTTTACAAAAATGCACAACTAAAATGTATTACTAAAATTTACAAAAAGAAAAACTTGCATAAATATTTTAAAACAATTTATTGCTGTAGATTATATATTGCTATATATAATTAGATAATATTATATACCTCATACTATTTTTTAAAATTATTTTTTATGGCTTGCTCTCAGTGTGTGTGTGCGCGCGTTTTATATACACACACATGCGCCAGCCCGTTCTACCACCGCACGTATATTTCATACCTGTGGGGCAACACTGTAATCCCAGCTAGATTCTGACTGACTGTGTACCTGTACTGTAGAGTCAGAGACAATCTCTAGCAGTTTGTCCACTGCAGCACGGAGACGAGTGCAGGCACCCATTACCAGCTCCTCTCTTTCGGAGTCCAGCTCTCCGTCAGGGCCTGAAAACAAACTCTCAAACAGCCTCTGAGACAGCTCCAGACCCTCGTCGATCACGGACGAGAACATGCTGCAGTTCACACCACCCTCAACAGCACCACTGCCCACGTCGGCTGGAAAAGGAGAGTACGTGGAAGGAAGAAAGTATTAATTTTTATATTTTTTTAATGCTAGTCATGAATCGCATGTTCTTATGAAGGCTAAACACAGAACGAGAGCCAAACCTGTCTCTTGGTTGTCACTCAGCACATTGTTCGGAGCGCTGCAATCGGCTTCCACGCAAACCCCTAACCTGCGCCTGATCTCGTCCTCTGTCGCGATCGTAATCCGAAGCATCTCGAGGACAAGCTGCTGAAGTCGGTCATGGGCCAGCTGAAGGTCTTGTCTAAGTGTGACGGAACAATTAGCTTGAAGAGCATCAAAACAATAATTATAATGTTAAAAAATATATTAAATAAAAAAATAAAGTTAAAGTGCTGTTGAATTTTTAGTCAGAAGGTGAAAAGCAGCTCCGACACAAGCACAGCTGCAAAGTACACGTTGATAATCATGTGCTTGTTCTAACAGGTTATTGTTTCCATAGCGACAGCTTATTCATGTGTATAGTGGATGCTTCATATAATTAGCTTTATTTAATAACGTATAATGAGTTTTTCTACTACAAGAAAGATGAGACACACTAGCTTCAATCACACCACCATGTCGTTGGTTATTTTCCCTATAACAGCACATCGCGACCTGTTCCCCATCAAACTTGATTCAAAAACTGAACAAAAATAAATAAACAAACCACACCTCTGCTGGGTGGCGGTGTTGAGGTCATCACGCAGCATGTTGAGGAGGTTGGCTCCTTCCTGACTCTCGCGTTCGCGTCGCTGCAGCAGAGTCTCCAGCGTGTCCATCTCGGCCCGCTTGCCCTCTAACTCGCCCTGCAGTCCGCTCAGCTCTGCACGCAGCTGTGGGAAGGGAAACACGGAGACCAGAGACAGAAAACCAGTCATTAGGCGTTAGTCATGTGACCTACACAACCTGTTTTGTAGAACAAGAGCATTTTAGAGGGAAGAGTCTTAACCAGCAAACTAAACAGATCAGATGCACAAGCGACCATGTGACATGAACTCGTGTGGGAGTGGCAGAGAAAAACAGGAGTGTGTACGACATGCCGTCCCACTCCACTGCCTAGCAGCCTGCAAACAGAGCGAACAGAAACCAGTGCGCAACACAGTAACCACAGCAACCGGGTCCCTCAGAGGGATTTGCAAGAGATCTAATAAAATCGCCCTAAACTAATCTGACAGATTTTTATATCAAAACAAACAGACGCACAAGCAGAACAGGAAGTTAACTCATGTTCTCAAATCAAGATCATTTTGATATTTAGAAATATTATAATTAATATATGTTTAATGACCGAAACCTTCTGGACTTGAATTGTAGTACAGGATTAAAATAAAACAGAAAAGAAAAAAAGTTTACCGTGTTGCATGAAGGCCTGTTTCAGTATCACACCTGAACTCAAACAATTGCGGGCGTGTTTACTGAACCTGTACTAAACCCTAGGTACGCGTCTGGTGCTTCTGTGCTCTTCCCTTGTATTTTTAAAGGATGTGCAGCTTTTCCTACACTAACACAACATCTGATACAATATACTGGTTAGAAATTTTGTAGCTTTCCTTCAAACATCCATCTACTAATACGAATTTTGTTGTGTAGATTAGTTTTTCTTGATCACATCACTCAGCGAGAAACTGGACATGGCGAAGGATTAAGCGTCCTGCATCGGGATGGCCTCACCTGAGAGACCACAGTGTCCAGTTGTTGGAGCTGTGCGGTGAGCTGGTTCATTTTGTCCGTGTAGCTGAGCTCATTCTGCTGATGCTGCTCACGCAGACTTCTCTCCAGCTTGTCCAGAGCGGCGGCCTTCTCCTGCTCGCTTTCCTCCTAAACCACGATAATTAAATACAAAATCAACATTCAGGAAATTACATTTGATAACGATTATGCAACTAACTGTCAGTCACCAGTGCGGGTGACAGTAGGTCTGTGCGGTCCCGCAGTACTGAGGAGAGAGCAGCTACCTGCCAAAACCTACATTCAAAACCAGCCACGGAAGCACTTTCAGCAAGAACACGCACATCTGATAACGTTATGTCATCTTAAGCTCTATTCGGACGGGACTAGTTTTACTGGGGGTCGTTAAAGAAATTTGTTTTACAGACGTACTTTGTGATTTTAATCCCGTCTGAATCTGCCACGTCTGTCTCTCACACGACCTCTGTAAAAATTCAAGAGCAAATTACCTACTGTTTTTCAACAAACTCGGCGGTCCTCTGAGAAATCTAATCCCGTCCGAATGCGAATGTCTGATTGCCGAAAATGTTTTTTTCCAAAACGCGTTTTCTTTTTGCGTTTTGGTCGACGTGAACTACCGTACTATCACTAGCGCGCCAGTATTCAAGCTTGCGCACCAATAATGGATGTAGATCCTGGACATGTGGTCTTGTGCAACGCCCACATGTAAAACACAGACACTCCTA
>JAQQZS010000036.1:34765330-34782093 GCA_030068045.1 Platyallabes tihoni
GATGACAGGTTGGAGAATTCTGCTAAAGGAGGGAAGGGAAGGTCCTGAGGTTCTGCTGTAGGAGTTTGGTTGGGAGCAAAGGACTGGCGGATTGCTGCAATTTTCCCATCGTAGAATGTGGCAAAATCGTCAGCAGTCAGAGAAGAAGGGGCAGGAGGAGTCGGTGGGTTTCTCTGAAGAAGGTAGTTTTGGCAGAAGTCACGTCACATGAGAATTTGGAGAGAAGAGTCTGGTAAGAGATGAGATCTGCATCAAGTTGCAGCCCTGCTGTTGTACAAACTTCAAACAAGAACCTTACAAATATCGAACTCAACATCAAAGTCAACTCTGTTTATTAGTATTTTTTATGGCTAAATTGAAACATTGACACAATAATCAAAAATTAATTCCTGCACACACACACACACACACACACAACTTGAGTTTGATTATGATATATATAAAAAAAAATCAACATGGTTAAAAATGGTTTTAATGTGTGGAGAAAGGAAAATGTTCACGATTTTGTTACGGATGTCTTCAGAGTGTCAAGAGCTATCCTGAAATTAAATTTTTCATATTTCAGTATCAATTTAATTACAGATAGACAGTAAATCTAGATGAGAGATTGAGATGAGATTTCTTCTGAACCCACACGAACACCTTCCTCGTCGGTGAAGGTTTAGACGGTTCTGCTTGATGAAGAGGACCGGGTCTCTGGTCTCTTGGGGATGGAAACCAAAACACGACCCAGTTCTGACCTGACATAAGGCCGCCCACTTCCTGCCCTGTTCCACCCTCACGCGGTCCTCTGGTTAATTTATCACCGTCTCTTAATTATTCACACACCTTTGTATGTGTGTGTGTGTGTGTGTGTGTGTGTTTGTGTGTGAGGGAGTGAGATGGAGACACCAGCAGCCGGTGCTCATGGGAGTGTAAGAGGATCTACTGCTACTGATATACATACGATATCTGAGAAAGATCTAGACTGGTGTGTAAACACTATACAATATGATGAGCATTTTGTTTTTCTAATAAAGAGTTTTTAAAGAGTCTTTTCATAAACTGATGACAAATCGATGCACTTAAATGGCAGTTTTGTGAGTGAAGTTGTCTCCATTGTTAATTTCAAATTTCTCATGGTCTGACACGGACACCTAAAGGATTCACACTACTTTAAAGCAAGGCTACTCCTACGTCTTCCTTTTAACCAGTGTTTAGTCTCACCTGAATACTGTAAATCTCTACTACTGTATATAATGAACACCTTGTAAACACACTCTGTACTGTTTGTCTTTGCTCTTGTCTGAGTTATTATCCCACTATCCGGTGTGACCCAGACGAGCTTTTCCATTCTGAGTCAGATTTTCCCTCCAGGTTTCTTCTCACACACCCCTGTCACCTCTGACTTCTACAAATAAAATCGAATTGAACCGAAGACACACACATGGAATTCTCCGGATAGCAGATGTCCTAGATTCAAAATCCAATCTGCGTCCACAGACTGTAATTCCTCAGCGTAAGCTTTTGTGCCACAGGTCGAAGCATGGCACGGCGTGTAATCGCACGTACTTCTGCCCACCCGAGGAGCACTCAAGGCAGCCGTAGACGGTCTCTCGGCGCTGGTGAGACTTGCTGCAGAGAGCGCACAGGCCTTTGGGAATGTTGTGGTTGAGGAGGTTGACCCGCGTGTGCTTGTCCTCACGCAGGTATGACGAGGACAGGTCAGTCATACTCACTGCCTTCTCGTAGTAATCCGCGACGTCGTCCATGTACAGGTCAGAGTGCGTGAGCTCTTCAAACGTTCTGTCATCTGTGAAAAGAAAGGAAGGACAGTGAGCCACACTTCTACTTTGTGTAATGCTAATGATTCATTAATTATTATTAAAGACTATAAACAGTATTATATATATTGTGTACATGTTCAGAGACTTTGGTACAGTTTTCACATATTTGTACTTTACTTGAGTAGTTCTATTTGTGGATACTTTTTACCTTTACTTCACTATATCCTACAACAAATATCTGTACTTTCTACTTCACTACATTTGTGCAGGGTGTTGTGTAATATAACACCAGTGGCGTGTAGCATTTGAACATGTACTGTAATATCATCATCAGCAGACTATTATATGTAATTCCGTGATTCTCTCGGTGAAATCCTTAATCATGTAGAAGGTGTTTGAAATTATTGAAAGCATGTTCACACTCAGGAAGTGCAGAGCTAGAAAGAGAGAGCAACACTCTCTATGATTACTAGCTACTGTGAGCTAATGCAAGCTCAGTACTTTTGATACTAAAGTACATTTATAGGTAATTACTTTTGGACTTTTCCTCAAGAACAAATGAGCACTTCTACTTTTTTACTTAAGTAATATTTTACTTAAGATATCTTTACTTTTACTCAAGTACAGGATTTGTGTACCACTGTACAGTATGTGTTGCATAGACACACTGTGAAATTTTCTGAGACATTTGAAAACACATATGGAATTTGCTCAATAATGGATTAAAGACCTTGCAGACCTTATGGAAAAGGGTCTCTGGTCCCATCAGACAAACATGCAGCATTATGGACTCGGTACAAAGAAAACCACCCTGACAACATCATCCTGGTAGTGACACATGGTGCTGGTAGCATCATGTTCAAAGTTACTCACATTCACCCAGTTTACTGATTTCTTGGTAATGTCATGACTGTGCATATTCTGTGCGCGCAGTTCTAACTAATTTCACTGTTTCACAGTGATGAGATAAATGCTTCATGTAAGCAATCACAATGTTTAAATTCTCAAATCGAACTTCATTCAAGTGCCCTTAGCTTTGATTGCAGTGCGCAACATGGTGCCGAGTTCATGTGTGGAAATGATTTCCCATGCTCCCAGAACCCCAGAATCATATCATCTACTCCTATTAGTTTTCCCAAATACACGTATCACGTTACCTGCTCTGAACGGGTTCCCGTAAATGATTCCTGAAAGGAACCTCCGCAGCCTGCCGACTGAAAACCTCCCGATGAATCCACTGAGTTGCCCGCGCATCTGTTCTCTCTCAAAGCCTCCAACCGACTCCGGTGCTACACAGATATCTGTTTAGAGGGAGGAAAGTCAGGCTGGAGAACATTCAATATTCTGAGCTTGTGATATACAGTGGCTGTGAAGGAATGGCTTAGTTTATAGCTACTATAACGTAAGTGATAACTCCACAAACATTCAGACGTTCTACAACTTTACCCCTGAGTAGAAACGTATCTAGGCAGCCATCAGCTTACCAAGACTTCCATCTAGTCGCACATAAAGGTCAAATATGCTGAAGGCTATGGTGGTGTGGGCGGGAATTACGATGGCTTTGTCACGCCCCTTGGGATTATGGATGTCATCTATCTGAAACTACAGGAGAGACGTGTGAGTGAGTCTGTGTGTAGTCTTAAGTGATTTTGTATGATTGTGTGCACTTGTTTACACGCATGGTAGTCCCGTGCATGCCCGCGTGGACGGTGAGGGAACACTGTCGGGTGGTGCGGATGCTCTCCATGACGACGCACAGGACGGTCCGCCCGCTGTCCTTCGACTGACGGATCAGACAGTGATCCAGGTCGACTTTCCTGGAGAGCCACACGGAGAGAGAGAGAGAGAGAGAGGGGTTAGGAAATTGATTTAGACACATATCAAACAAGAAACTTGCCAATAAGCAGACAGTTGGTGTGCCAAAGTTTGCACACCCCTACTTCAAAATGCATTTCCAAATAACTTAAAGACTTTTCCAAAATTTCATAATAAAATAAAAGCCACAAATCCTTGTCACTTGTCACATCCACTACCTCGAGCTCAGCTCCCTCAACAGGGTTGGAACCTCCACCTCGTGTTTGGTCACGACCCCGAAGGACGCTTTGACCGCCACCGAGTGTGAACCGCTGATGTTGACGCCCACTTCATGAATCAGATGGTTACCTAAACGGCCGTTTAGCGACACGTCTGACTTGTCTTCATAGTTGAGGAGCTGGTAAGAGGAGACTCCTGATATGGAGAAACAGCTCGGGTTACACCTGCCTTATAATAAATTCACGCTTCAGATCTGTTTGCATCCAGGTTGTAATGATGTACTAATGTAATTAGCGACAGCTTGTCAGAGCAAAACTCATTAACAAAAACATTTTGTTTGGGTTTTAAAGTGGGATTTAAGTGTGAAACAGTTTAATAAGCCATTAATGCAATATTAGATAATTGTACAACATCAATGCAACATCAAAAACATGTTGCTGTTGTATTCTTGGGTTTGCTGTTGTGTTTGCTCATTAATATGTGCTTGTTCCAATATCGTCACCATAAAGTATTTCCATTGACTGTAGTACAAACCTCCAGACTATACCAGAAACACACCATATACAATCAGAACCCCATTTAAGGTCATTAAAACTCCTACCTGAGGTGATCTCCTTCTCTCCCACCAGTATGTCCTTGAGTGAGAATGGTGTCGAGCCATATTTATTCTTCTTCCAGAAATGCCTGCTCTTCTTCCTGGTCACCAGGCTGAGGGGTTGATATCGGTCGGCCTCGCTCAGGCTCGGGACAGGAATCAGCCGCCCGGTGTCTCCCACCTGCTTTACAAAGTTCTTAGTGGCTGCTGCAAACATTGCAGAAACTCATGACTCGACACGTAGAATCAAATCGAAAGTAGTCCCTCTTTAACATTTAGAGGGTTAGATGGTATCAAAATGTGCAGCATGTTTGCTTCCAGAAGGCATTAATGAGAGGAGAAGAAATAAAAAGAGAAAGAGAGCCTCCTGTGGCAACTCAGGCACAAGTGATAAATAATGAACAGCCCAAAGAAAGGTGATAAGCCCGTCCTGGCGAACGGGGTGTGCTCTTCTTCCATGTCTCGTCTTGTCAGCTTTGCACTGCATTTAACCTACATTATAACTACATAAAGTGTAGTAATAAACAAATGTAAATTACATTTATACAAATGTTCAAGTCAAACTTGGATTTCGGATAAAAGTACGATGATGAGACTCTACATTTACTGTAAAAGCTGCAGTTGTTTCTGATAAATTGGGACTTGTGATGCAATTTCTGGTGAATGAAAGCATAAAAGCAATTGACATTACAGAAGATTTCAAGCACAGTACGGTGATGAGACTCTGAACCGCAGTAAAACATCTGGACGGTGCAGTCGTTCCCGTGAACATTCAGCAAGTGGAACGCCTGATCCTTACATTGCAGAAGAGACACATCAGTCTGTGGGAACTGTACACACAATCATTCACCAACACCACTTACACACTACAGGAACTCAGCTTGGAGTTATTGTCACAAGTCCTGACCTCGCTCCAAGCCATTTCCACATGTTTGGACCATTGAAGGAGTTCCTGGGAGGCCGGTGTTTCATATGTGCAGCTTTCAGTCTAATCATGTTAATGATATCCAAGCACCAGTGAAACACTGGGATAAGTGCATTAGTGTAGCAGGGGATTATACAGAGAAATAAAGGGAGCTTTTACTCTCAGAACTGTGTTCTGTTATTCTGTACAACCAAAAGTCCTGTTTTTACTTGTATATTGAGAACAATACATGGTGCATGGAACAAATTGTGAAAACTGAAACGAATCCATGTCAGCTTAATTTTGTGGAAATTTTCTTTAACTGTATGAATCAGGTTGTTGATTATTTTCCTAAAACCGCACATCACTAAGTGTTTGATTATCCTTATCTAAAACTACATTTTTGTCAACATAGAAGTAGAAAAATTATAGATTCAAAGAGGAATTATAGTGATATAACAGGCCTCATTTCCTGGGGGATTATCATCTGTACCATCTGCTCTTCTGATTCTGCTAAAGCGAAATGTTAGATATAAAATCTTGGTCTGTTAACCTAATGAGTAAAGACACTAGGGAGGAAATGCGTAGCACAAAATGTACTTACATTACATATTACACTGTTAGTTCAGAGTTCAGAGTGGAGATCCTATTTTCTTTCTCCTTCTAAGAGAGTTATACATGGGGGAAAAATACACATCATACTGTACATGATACATTTTAGGAAGTAAGTATAGATGTCATAAAATGTAGATGAATGACTATGCTCTAGACCCACCGCAGAACGCTGGTCTTTTACAACAACACTCCATTCTTAAAAGGGCAAAAAATTCACTATTTATGGAATAAGTGGCTCACACATGACCTCATGTGGCCCTCCTTGTAATTTCACCATTGGGTGGAGAAAAGTAAAGTCAAATCCTGTTTGAGGAACATTTTGCAACATGTGTGTGTGTGTGTCTGAAAGAGCACTCTCACAAAGCAGTGTCTGTACAGAAAACAAGCAGAGTTTACACTGCTTCATTGTGGGCCACGTCTGGAACATCCCTGAGGTCAGAGTGTTAGTCGGGCGGTGATGACGATAGCAGCGGTAAATAGGGATGTGTGTTGTGTGCTCTGCCAAGTAGCTAACCCGGAACAAATTACCTAATTTAGTACACTCAACAACTGGAAGGGGACAGAGGGAATTGTGGGATGGAAATTTAAGGCTGTTCCTGTCCAACGTTGTAGAAAGAAGCAAGATCACAGAGAGAGATTAATATCAAGGGTTTATTAAGTGATTGTGCCCTTTGGAAAAGAGAGCAAGTCCAACCTAAATAGCCACAAGTTCTAATAATGCCTACTTTTTTTTTTAAAAAAAGGGTGTGCGGAAAGTATGCTGAAAATAGCTACAGGTCATACCGTAACTGTCTGAGCTCAGCTGAATGTTCCCCCGAGCTTAAGCTGTGTTTACAATTCCTCCACATGGATCATCAAATGTAGTCACCGGGCCATCACCGCTGATTACGTACAAAGGTGCGCCCAAAATAAAGTGATCCTCGGGTACGAATGAAGGTATTTCTTACCTCACAAGCACACATCTTAGCAATAAAACACTTGACGGGGTGATATGTTCTCCTCCTTTTTTAAAGAAAATTAATCAATACTGTCTTTTAACCAATCAGATTCTAGATTACAATAGAAAAAAAAATTAAACACTAAGTCAAAGACCCTGCAGTGAGTTAGTAAGAAAACAGCACAACTAACAACTCATTGATGATTTGAGCAGGGATTCCTCTGATGTGAGTCCCGAATCCACTGAGTCTCCGAATGCCCTGGACATCACAGCTGCTTTTCTCCTCTTCCTCTCATCTACCCTCCTTCATTCCACCTGTGGCCCGGGCTCAGGAAACCGGGTGATATATTTCCATCCTTTAGCACCTCACTAGAACACAGCTGTTTTTGGCATCTCTGGGCATTAAGGCAAACATACTGTACACTGTACACCAAAAACTGCCTACAATAGTTTATAGGAAAATCTCTACGGATCAATGTACTTAAAAGATTTAACTTTGTGTTATCCAAATCATAAGAAAATATGATTTTAGACATTTAGACATCAAGATTGCCTCCACCCCCTGAAAGAAATACAACACACGCACTATGTAATGTCTAAGACATTTAAAATCACTTGTAGAGAGTCTGTCATGCAACAATACTTTATTTCATGCTGCTTTATATTGTTAGGTTTGTTTCTGTGGGCTGTAATTCAGACCGCAAGCTTTCAACACAGTTTAAATCACGAGACTAACATGGCACAAACCATTCACTTCCTCCCCCTCAAAAAAAATATTTCTGTGTTTGTCTGGTTTTTTGTCTGCAGAAATTCTCGTTTGTGAAAGATTCCTGTACATAAATAACCTCCTGGCAGAGGTAGCCATGTTTTGGAATAAATTGTTCTAAAAAGCAGTTACGCCGGATCCCTATCCTGATGAAACCTGCCCATTTTAGCTGGGCTTAGGACCTTAGCAAGGGGCTGGGATTTGGGCATTGACTGGGAATCAAACCAAAGCATTCAGCATAGCAGGCAAGTGACACCTACCACTGAGCCATCAATGACCGTAAAAGGGGTATTCAATTAAATTTGTATTTTTTTCCCCACAATATTCCTTGCTTACTTGTGTTCATTGTCTCTGGTTCATTAATGTTTCAAGTACTTGTTTCACTGAAACATGTACACTCAGCATGTGGATGGGTGATTCAAAATAACCCCAAGGTATGAATATGTGTGTAGGTGTGTGTGGTTATGTGAAAGTGTGTTTGAATGTGTGTGGTGCACTAAAGTCTTTCCTAGGGTGTGTTTCTGGGTCATTCCTATGATATGCATCAGATCTACAGTACTAACCTGACTGAAAGTGGTTAATGAAAATGAATGAATGAATGAATGAATAAAGGACTTTGCTAGAGGTTTTCATGAAAAGAATGTGTTTTCATACATACTGTAGTATCAAAAAAGTCACCACAGATAAGGGAAACCAACACAGTGGATTATTGGTTAGCACTGTTGCCTTGCACCGCTAGGGTCGAGGGTTCGATTCCCACCTTGGGTCTGTGTGCGTGAAGTGCATGTTCTCCTCATGCTTAATGGGGGTTCCTCCGGGTACTGCAGTTTCATCCCACAGTCCAAAGACATGCTGACTGGCTTTCCCAAATTGCCTGTAGTGTGTGTTTGTCTCTTGGGAAAGGCTCCAGGTCCCTTGCGACCCTGTATGCAGATTAAAGCGGTATAGACAATGGATGAGTGAGTGACTGTAGGTCCACATGTGATGTTAAGTAACCTTTTGTTTTGAAGGGTGCCAATAATTCTGGAAGGCTGTATTAACTTAGTATTTTTTATAAATGAAAACATACAATACAATGTTAACTTAATGACTTTGACTCTGTTGCTTCTATTCACACTTACATTACTGTACATTACATTACGCATCTTATCCAGAGCGACTTACAGAAGTGCTTTGAAGTTTACGTCATTGGATACATTGTTACTTGTGTAACTTTGATTGTTGCTTTTATGTTCTGAGCAGCTTTAGATGTTTTAGCTTCAGGTTGAGGAGAGATGGAGAATGTGGCCGGAGTCAGGATGAGGGAGGAGGCTGTCGCTCCCTCTCCCTCTCTCTCTCCCTCTCCCTCTCTCCCTCTCTCTCTCTCTCTCTCTCTTGCTCTCCCTTTCTCTCTGGTGTCTCGCAGTGTGTGAGCAGCGCCTGAGCTGACCGGGAGACTGAGCGGAGCACACCGGCTCCCGGAGAACAGCGGGCATCCAGCGGGCATCGCTAAAGTCCTGTGAAGCCCCAAAAACAGGAATAAACCCCCCTCTCAGGTTGGAGTGTCGCGCGAGGGGGTGCGAAAAGAATGGCCATGTCTCGCGCCTCCAGGACGTGCGTGTGGCTCGCGCTCTTCTTGACGCAGGTGCTGTGGGTGACGTGCAAGAAAGGTGAGTATACAGTTATAATTACTGACCTTATTAATGATATGGAAATAAATGAATAATGGATTAGATGCTGTTTTATGGATAGGAATTAAATTTTTTTTAATAAAATTATTTTTACACAGGTCTATCAAAGGTATTGAGTATATTAAGATGAGATAAGATAAGATAAACCTTTATTGTCCCACCAATAGGGAAAGTAAAAAAAACAATTACAGCATCAACAGAGAAGAAGTGGAGCAAAAAAAAAACCTTAACCCTATAGACAACAAATAGACTCTAGACAATAATAAAAAAACACAGATTAGTGCTGATTGTACTGTACAGCATTACAGATTATTATTATTATTATTATTATTATTATTATTATTATTATACAATAGCTATGTTAGTGTTATTTATTTATTTTTGTTTGTTTAAATTTCTGTAAAAGTAAATAAACACATGTAATACCAAATCGGCGACACAATGACGTAATGGTTAGCACTGTCACCTTGAATCTCCAGAGTCCGGGTTCAATTCCCACTTCAGGGTCTGTGTGCATAGAGTTTGCATGTTCTCCCTGTGCTTGATGGGTTCTCTCCGGGTACTCCGGTTTCCTTCCACAGTCCAACATCATGCAGATTAGAATAACTAGCATTCCCAAATTGCCCATAGTTTGTGAATGTGTGTGTGAATGTTGACCTGAGGTCCTACCACAGTCGTGAAAAAAAAAAAAAAAGAATAAATACAATGATCAACATTGGTTTCCACGGTCCCTAGTTGGATGACAGAAGTGCCTAATATGGATGGATCTATACCTTATTCCATATCCAATACTAAAATCATACACAGTATAGTCTTATATATGGCTTATAGTGATTATCACTGTCGCCTTGCGCCTCCAGGGTCTGGGTTCGAGTCCTGCCTCAGGGTCTGTGTGCATGGAGTTTGTGCATGTTCTTCCCATGCTTCGTGGGTTTCCTCTGGGTACTCTGGTTTCCTCCTACAGTCCAAAAACATGCAGATTAGGCTAACTGCGCATGGTGTGTGAATGTTGACCGGAGATCCTACCACTATCATAAAAAACAATGGTAATCACCTGACCTCCACCGTCCCTAATTGGAATACAGAGACTCCAAGAAACTCATATATACATGACGTTTATATCTCCATATTTCTTTATGTACAGCCCGTACAAACAGCAAATATTTCATAGTTGTTTACACATTTCATCATCTTTTTGAAATGTGCCTGAAGTATTTATACACACCCTTGAGGTTTTTTGAGAACTCAAACACCGAGTATGTGAAGGAAATTTGAACAAACGTGGCTCAGAAAATCACAGCTGTAAACAGGTTTTTTTTTTTCCCCCTCATTTGGTACTTCAGCACATTTTTCTGTGTTTTGGCTGTGATTTTTAGAGAACGTCGCAGTTCTGAGTAACTCTGTGGTTTCCAGGCTAATATTTTGGTTGGGTTTACCTGCCTCATGTAGACACACTACCAAACCGACAGATGTGCGACCATCTGGGAAAAAATAGTGCTCCAGGTAAAGGGCAAGTGGATGAGCGCAATGTGTGTAATCACAAAGAAGCTTCATCATGAGGCCTGAATCTGTGATTATGTCTCAAGTGGAGCATCTTCTGCACCTAAAGAAGGCCCTATTCATACTTATTAAACCCATCATTATTTCTGCTCCAACATGAACAACTCTGACTTCACCAAGACAGAAAAGTGTACTACAGCAATTTGTTTATTTCCATGAACTATTTTGAAGTGTTTTACGATGGACGATCCCAGGCTGTGGCGTTTTGCTAAGACAAATGTTTATTTGCAGAAACACGTTTCCGTAACTGTCGAACGCTTCCAGAATTGGACCCAGACGATGGTGGTTTTGGTGTCTTCTGAGTCGATGCTTATTTGAGATTGAGGCTCTGGAGAATGAGAGGTTTCTAACAGGCCTGTTTTTACTGATGCCAGGTTTTCAGAAGCTGCCAATTTTGGTCAACGCTCTCTCCCGGAGTGGAGAAACGGGACACACCCTCTCATATAGTCTGCTGTGTGAATCCGAGCTTAAAGGAACATATGTGTAGTGTGGTGTTAACTCGCTTTCTAACTAGCTTCCTTATTCAAATGAGAATTATTATATAAAGCATGCGTATTATTAACCTGTATTAACATCCTACAGTACACTTAGCCTAGTTAATTACAGACGATTGATCTGTTTGGAGTTGACAACCTGCTGGTTTCTTTTGTTTCCTTAAATATGATTTTATATTATAATATTTGCAATTTGCTTCAAGTATGCATCTTAGAAAGACATCAATATAACCGCCATATTTGGTAAAATTGTTTCATTTAATTGAATGTGTTAATGAGATAAACATGGATCATTGTAATGGCATAATCAACTCATAAAGCTGAAATTGTTACTTTTATTGTGCATCTATTGATCCATCATCTAAACTGCTTATCCTGTGTAGGATCAGGAGTACTCAGGGCACAAGGCGTGTACACCCTGTATGGGGTGCCAACCCATCACACATACATTCACAATCAGACCCTATGGGGAATTTGGAACAGAGCGGAGGCAAGATTCGAACCCACCACCTTGGGAGGCCCTAGCCACTAAGCTGCCATGCCACCATTGTTATTGGTATCATTTCTATACAACACTACATCATTAAGTTTTGTAAGGAGTCACCAGTGTCAGTGTTCAGACAAAAAAACGGAAAGATTTCAGGACAAGCGAAGCTTTTCCAAGGTGTGTTTTAACTCTACACATAACTATAAATGGATAAAAACGTATGATGTAATCTTTAAAGACCTGCTGTGGTATCCGAGTAAATAAATCACTTTCAGACCTGCTGAATGTCGGGGTGTAACCGGAAATTTTCCTCATTATTTTCCTCCAACTACATGCTAGTTTTTTCTCAACCTGGCTGTTGTGCTGTGATGTTAAACCAAATAATTTAGCTTGAAACTTGCATGATTTTTTTTTTTAGCATATATAGAAAAACCCTCTCGTGACCGTCACGCTTGAAAGGTTTTATGGAAAGCAGGAAACTGTTAATCATGTGCTTTAATTCGCTGACAAACTGTGTGTAGAGAAAACAAGGCGATTAGTTAGTTCTGAATAAAATAAACTTTGTGTCTGAATTTTAAAGTGTCTCAAGCATACTGCAGAATCGTGAGGCTCATTATGTTAAACGCCGCATGCAGATGTGGGAGGGTGTGGCTTTTTCTTTCAGGCAGAAATAAAACTTGCCAGCAGGCAGAAGTTAAGCTGAACGTATAATAGAGGGCTTTGTGGTTTTCCCCGAAATAACATCTGTGCTCTCCCACTAAATTGGCACATTGCAGTTGACTATTTTTTAAAGCATCGCAAAGATGCAGTTTCATATACAGTATGCTTCAGGATGAGCGCTAGCACAGCAGGTGCTTAGTGTCGTGGTTCCGCGTTTGTGTCTAATGCACTGGTGTGACGATCTTATAAGTAGCAGTAAACCTGGTTAAGTTCACCTGGACGTCCTAAACATCACATCAAGTGCTGAAATAAAAAATACAAACAATAATCTTCTCACCGTAAACGTCGCCCTGTTAATAGGGTTGAAGATGATTTTCTGCTACTGAAAAAAAGCACCACATTTACGATGAAAGTGAAATCGTCTCTTGAGTCTCTGATGAGACCAACATGGGTTATTTTCTCTCTGATCCGTCGTCTCGCCGAGCGCCAGGCTGAGAGATAGATCTGTCTGGCAATGCGCCATAAAATCACAGACAAACCCAGATTACATAGTTTAAAAAGAGACACAGAGGCTGTCATCTACTCTGTGTGTGTGTGTGTGTGTGTGTGTGTGCGTGAGGACGTTTTGTGGTGAGAGTGCTATGAGATGAATGCTATCCATGAACACACACACTTTTTTTTTCTTCTTTTTCTCAAATTCCTCCATGCATCAGTGTTCGAGAGCCACTGATTATCCTGAGATAACACCAGTTATCACTCACGCCTTCATTACTTCATTTAGAAGCCTGGCATGTATAATTGATTTTGCACACCAATGCTTTAATCTGATTTTAAAAGATCACATGTAATCTCTAGGCCTGGATCCGGATTTGCAATAACAGGGTTTTGGAAACATATGGAATCTAAAAGCTTCTACATTTGGAAATTCTGCTTCTGAACTAAGGCCTGCTTTCACGCTTGGTGTTTGTTTCTCAACCACCAGCTCATTTTTTTTTTTTTTACCTGTAACCCATGTTTTTATGGAAAAAAGTGTTGGGTAAATATTTTGTAGTCGTAGAAAAGCTTACAAAAAAGAAAGTCTATTTTTTAACATCTAGTGACTAAAAAAACTGTTTTATGATGAATGTTCAATAGGGGTGGGAATCACTAGGGTCACCTTTGGTTATCATGTAGGTGCCTTGATAAGTTTTGCAATTTCATAAATTATAATTTTAATTTAAAACCATGAACAAGGTACAGTGGGGTGTTCAGACCAAACCGGGACTTGATGGAATTTCTGGGCCGTCAAAAAGTCTGTGAATGACGATCCTGGTCGATGTGGATTGGAGCTGAAGCTGTTTCTGTGATCAGAAAACTCTTAAAAATCGACAGATAACTTGTGATTAATTTGCAGAAGAGACACATCTCTCTGTGAGAACGATACACACAATCATTTACCAACACCACTTGTACATTACAGGACCTCGGGTGAAAGTTATTGCCACGTCCCCCGTACAGTCCTGACCTCGCTCCAAGCTATTTCCACTTTAAAGGAGTTCCTTGGGAGGCCAGGCTTTCAAATGTAACTTTGCTACCTTGATGACAAGTGAAACACTGGGATAAGTGCATTAGTGTAGCAGGGGATTATATAGAGAAATAAAGGGAGTTTTTACTCTCATAACGCTTATGTGTTTTGCTATTCTGCGCAATCAACAGTCCTGGTTTGACTTGAACACCCCTTGTTTAAACAGAAATGCCATATGTCTGAAATTTTATACCTTGAAGTTAAACCTTTGCTTTATCTAAACTGTTAGGAATCTTGTTCAAACTCATGACAAGCAAATAATTAGCTCCTACCATGCGCCACAAGTATATATCATTTAAACATTTATTTAAAAAGTGCATTTTGGAGCCAGTTACACAAATACGATACACAAAAAATTTCCCCCATCTCTAATGTTGAATGTAAACTAATACATTAGTAATATTTCAGTGCTGTAGTGCAGTCTGATTGGGGCGAGTCATTTTTATAAAGTAAAGATGCTTCTTTTTGGAATCATATTTGCTATAGTGGTAGAGAGGGAGCTTTACATACTCGTGTCCTTTTCTGCTCTTGTTTTAGGTGCTTTAGCTCTACAGTAGTTTCTACCAGATGATCTTGAACTGTGCAATAGGAAAAAACTGCAGTTTCAACGTATGACACCAAGTGTGTAATAATGGGAATTTATATCAGATTTAGAGCCTGGGTGGACAAATTTATACCTTTTTCCTGTCTGAGATATATTTTTTTATTTTATTTCATAGTTGCCTGGTTGACAGTAGAGCACATGTACAACTTGGATTAATTATATATTTTCAGAATCAGAAACCCTGACAAATCTCTCTTCTTTACAATACACAGTCACTATAGGGTTAAATATATCAGGAGAAAATAAAGATTCTATACAGAACTGAATGTCTGTTACATGCGATATGAGGCTGAAACTTTGTCCAGCGACTTACTGACATTTTGAAATAGTGACTTCCCTAACATCTGCCCCCTTAACCACCATTTATGAGAGAATTTTGCACAAAAAATGTTAAAATTCGTATTTGTGGTCACAATACTATGCTACACATGCAGTAGATTATTAGATATGAAGTTAAACAGGCCAATAGTAATAGGCCCAAAGTAATCCACACACACACACACACACACACACACACACACACACACATTAACCAAAAATGTGTCAGTTTATGAGAATCCAATTTATTATTCTCTAACAAAGCTTTACTTAAAGAAGACAACCCTGCTCGGTCCTGATTGTATACTAGTTCGCCTCTGGTCTCCTGGTTTCTCCTTCTGATCAAGACAAAACCTTGATGTGGTTCTCTGTACCGCCTCGCTCACAGTCGCAGCACGACTGCCCCAGCAGCTGCACAACTTAATCACAGGGTGGGGCAGATGATCCAAGCACCGCTTTAATGAGGGCTCTAAAGATCACATGACCTGTCTGTGCAGAAGTAATCCTGGTTATTTCACCTAAAGATCATATCATTTGATCTAAAGATCAAAAAGATCTAAAGATCTAAAGATCAAATGACCTGGATTTGCTTCTCACACATGCAGGTAGACTTAAGGAAGCCCTCTTTTCAGACATATATATATATTTTTACATACGTTTATAGGAAGTGTATATAAATGTAGGAGATGTAAATGATGAATTCTTAGCATTCAGACACTCCCGCAGTAAGCTCTACAGGAAGAACAGCCTTTCTTCTAAAGCAATACCATCCTGAAAAAAAAAAACATATATAAGTCACCCAAAAAAACAGAAAGAAGATATGTTATCATATCCTTAATTATAGAGTACATTTTTGTACCATAATCTGCAATCCTGTATGTAACCACTAAGTACTAAGTAGAGGTGAAAGCTGTAAAAATAGCCAGTGGTTCCAGACAGGTCAGAATCCTTGACTAAGAGCTGCCCCCGCGTGGTGAGAGGAGAGCATTGCCTTCAGAGATCATTTATAATAAACTGTTGATCAAGTAACTTTTAATTTAAAATGATTTATGAACAGGAAGTGAAATTAGCCTTTTGTGCAAAGAGTTGGAAAAGAAATAAACAGTTTGGTTTAATAAATTAAATAAATGTACTTTAGATTGAATTATAATTGCATTAGCATCAATAATATTAGCATTATTATACATATAAAATATTTAATATAAAATAAAACGTTATATATTAAGAAAATCATAATAATTGTATGTGAGTGCATTTAAGCTCCTTTCATTGTGGTTTATGTGTTATTGCTATGTATTATCACCTGAGTTTTAAAAATATTTCTAATACAAGTTTAATACTGATTACATTCAGAGATCATTATTTGGCAGAATGTTTGTTTATCAAATCTAAGGTATATTTTTGTCTTTAATAAAATTCTAAAAAATTACTTACTGTGCAAGATGAATTTGGAAAATAGGTAATAAAATCATATTTCTATGTATACTTTGTTTTTTGTTTTTCAAATGTAAGTATTTTACGATTATTTAAAGTGCTGTATTTAAAATCTTGGCCTATATGATTTAAAATAATTACCTGTTACAGCTGAATGTAAGTTCAAATGGAGTTTCCTTTACGATTTTATGCCAAGAGAAAGATGTTAAAACATAAGGAAAGACTTACAGCTGACTCGATCTTAATCATAAAGCTTATTCACCTGTAATTACATGTTATGATGAGCTGAACACCTTCTATGCACGCTTTGATAACCACCTAGCTCAGGAGCTTTCACTGGAAGAGGATAGCTGCC